>CM057811.1:6134962-6214962 GCA_030067965.1 Latrodectus elegans | reverse complement strand
TGTCTTTTGTGAATTTTTATGTGTTTTACATATATATTCCTTGTATTTGCATATATACATATATATATGTATACTACAAATGTACGTTTGTTAGTATACATATAAATACTTACATATATATATACAAAGATATAAATATATGATACATACTTCAAATACTTAAAAAGTTTGCTATAGAAACTTAATTAATTATTGCTTTTGAAATTTGTTATTAAAAACATTAAAATGAAGAAGAATTAATCGCAACTAAATAAATGCGTTATTAACGTACATGTCTATTAAAAAATCTATTTTTAAAAAAAAAAATATGTTAAGAAATATGTAATTGGCAAAAAAAAAAAGTGCCCAGGTTTGAGAAATAATTTAAATTCATTGGAACGCGCTCCTGAAATTCCTTGGAGATTCTGCTCCAGATATGTAATTTCAATAAATAGCATTTAAATCCTTTCGTGCGAGCCTATTTTTCAATTCTAATACCCCTTGAACAATCGCTGACATGTTAGGCTCTGACCTATAAATCGGAACTCGCGCGTTCCGTGCAGGAACATTTCCATTTTCCTGACAGGAATTTCCTTTAAATAAAGTTAGAATGATTCATTTTGTTCTGTGTTTCTGTTGTACATCTTCTGACTTCTTTCAATGCGGTACTAGTTATTTCCATTTTTTATTTCAACAAAAGAGAGATATTGCATTTTCGGATATTTCCCATGACGTGAATACATTTTCTTTATTAGATTCAAGATTTCCATAGGAGGTAATTTGTGTATGAGGTTCTTTCTTATTAAAATAAGCTTCATAAAATTTGTACAAGAGTAGTTTCAATATTTTAAGATTATGTCGCTGTACAAAAGCTGTGTTTAAATTTTTGATATGCATAACAATATGACTTTGTGCATGTGTGTGCCTATATAAAAATAAAAGTAATCATGCTATTATATTTACAAAAATATACGTTTGTTTGTTTCCGCTGTTATTTTTGTAGAATATTTTTCATATTCAGTACAATTTGCTTTCAAATTGTCTTCATGATTTAAACAGGTTATATTTCACGTTGAATTATATTCATAGTATAAAAAATTAAATGTCACGTTTTCCCAATTTCTTCTAAAAATTTTTTAAAACTTTTTTCTAAGCTTTTATTTAAAAATATAATTGCATAAAAATGTTACTAATTTTATTTTCTTCCAAAAATAGACGTTTAATGTGATTAAAAGAAGCACTATTAAAGTTATTAAAAATTAATTTTCATTTTATTTAAAAATTATAAAATAATGTAATAAATATATATAATTAAATATTTATATATCTGATATTTTCCTTTATCAGATATATAAATATTTAATTAGAAATAATCATAAACAGTTTATTTTAGAAAATTCCAGAATTAAAAATATTTTTCAAGAATTCAGAGAGATACTTAAATTAATGCTTCTTCTATTATACTTTTTAAAAGCGAAAAATTAAAAAAAATAATAATAGGTTTCTCAGATTATTATATTGTTTTAGTGATTTATCAATACAAATTTAAAATTCGTTATAAAACTATATTGTAAAATTAATATCTTAATATCTCTTGGTTCACAACAGAATATTTTTTAATAGTTCACATAAAAAAAATTTTTATTATGGATGGCATCACCAGAGGATCAATTTTTTCAATTATGACATTGATCTGTACGAGGAGGAAATGTTTCAGACCAATACGCGCACATGGCAATTGTTCAACAACCGACCATAGGACTTTCGATTCGATAGAATAAAGCAGCACGTATATGGCATGTACACGGTGGGTCTTTGGCTGCATTGGGAATCGAACCTTGTCCTTCCAGACGGAAGGCCGATGCCCTAACCACAAGGATAACGTGTCAGAAGAAACAACAACAACAGATAATGTAATATATTTAACAGAATTAAACTTAAAATTATTATGAAAATGCACCACAAAATTTAACTGCAAGCTTTTTAAGTAAAAGTGGTTTAAATAACTATTTTTTACATCATTTCCTACTTTAGTGTGCCTTAAGCTCTTTAAAAATTTAAAATCATTGCATTTAAATTTATTTTGAACTAAAGGAAAGCAAATATTAATGTAGTTTTTTCCTTTAATTTTTATTTAAATCTACCTATTAATTGATAAAGTAATTTTCTAATTAAAAATGCTTTCGAAAATTATGGATATAAATTTTATTAAGTTATCCCGCTGTTTTGAAAATTATTAAAATCTTTATATGGAAATAGTACTTTCTTGTATATAATTCACTTATTCTAGTTCTTTTTTCTCATTATCGATTTTTCGCATTCTCTTTTATTTCCATTCAACATTCTTTTTTCTCGAAAAGGCAGCCCAAATATCTCGATCTCGTTATTCCTTTTCATATTTAGTGGCCCTTTTCTATTAAAAGTCAGTTTAATAATACTGAGCAGTGTTACCTGAAGCCTCCGATTTTCTGTTTCTCATATTGCAATTGAAAAATGAAACTGAATAACCAAACGTTACAGTGATGAGGTATTCAAATCAACTTATTGAACTAAATCAGCGCATTAAATGTGACGTGGTCACAATGACCTCCATGTGAAATGATATCTCTGGTGGTGGTAGACCTAGAATTGGGGTACTTCTGCTTGGTTCCTATCCTTTTATTATATCCTATTGTTGTGATATTTACTCCGCAGCAGAGGTTACTCCTATGTCCTCATAAACACACTGTCACGTGACTCACATTGAATGGTGTTACTTTATGCCGCATATTTTTCTATTGACTACTTAACGCATGGTTGATTTGCCACAGTAAATCCGGACTATGGTGGCCTGATTTGTTAGGGTGTCATTTTCAGTATTGGAAGGTAGTGAGTTCGAATCCCGGCCAACCGTCATGTTTGCTAAAGGCGGCTAGGGCACGATGAAACTGGGCGTGGTCGCAATGTCCTCCAAGTGAAATGATTAAGCTGGGATTGACAGGCCAAGTATTGTGGGTCTTCTGTTTCGCCCTTGCTTTAAAATCACGTAGATTCCACCCAGCTGCTTCTATCTAACTGGTACAGCCCAGCGCAGATATAGGTACAGGGAAGCATGCTGGACAACAACAACAACAGCATCCTTCCCTTGTATTTATGAAAGAAATCCTAGTATTTGTGAATTATGCAACAGCATCTTGTTCACACACTTCCTTTTGTATCTGAATTTCAAATGTTTTCAGCATGATAAAATTACATTACGAAGCATTCCATTGTCGAAACTTTCCAGTAGTGGGTTAATAGTGTCGAGTAATCTGCCAAATTTATGCATATTTTGACAACGCTGGTGGACAATCTAACATTCAAAGCCATTGTAAGGCATTTCAATAGCTACCACGTAAATTTCCTTCTGGGGGGACTTTTCATTAATAGTGAGCCATATTCACGTGTCACAAGGGAGAATCCCCAAAAACGTCTCAAGCACACATCCCAAGAGATATACATGCTCAATTTGAAAACAATCACTCCTTTTCCGTTGTTCAATAATAGCTTGAATCGAACACAGTGTCTTATATACTGAATATAGATGTCCGACCAGTAGGAAATGAAGAAGCCGAATTCTTGACCTTCCACCAACTGAGACTCTTAGGGAGATGTTGGTTTGTAAATTCAACCCCGTGTAGGACTATTTCGAAGTTACCTTCTAACTTATTCATCTCCCTACTTATCATTAATGACAAAACTATTTTTATGAAATAATGCAAGGTAACGAATGTTCTATGGCCGTGGTAGCTTAGTAGTTAGGACATAGGCATTTCGTCCGGGTTCGATTCCCAATGCCACCAAAGACCCCCAACTACATACGATATACATGCTCATTTAATCTGTTGAAATGAAAAACCTGTGGCCGGCCATTGAGTAGTTACCATGGGTGTAATGGTCCCTAGAAAATTGAATTCTCCTTCAGATCAATGTAAAATTGAGGGAGTCTATCCTCTTGTGGTGCCATCTTTCGGAGAACCTTAGAGCAAAGTCATACTCTTACCTTCATGGTGCTCTAAGTAAAACGAATTTCTATCTTAATTTTGCGTAGATGTTGTTACAGCGAGTTGGAATATCAAAGTATCATAAGTAACAACACAACAAAAAATGTTTTTAGTATTGGAAAGTTTCATGAAATGCAGTTTCATTCTTATTATTTTTCTGATATGTTTTTATACTTGATAACTAAATCTCAGTGTTTGGAAAACCTGAAAACTTGCAATATGTTTATATTTATATAGAATTTCTGTTTCTATCTCTTTGACAAATAGCTTTGAATGAAATTAAAAAAAACAACTGTTAACGATTCCATCATTCGGTTACTCTGATAGTTGATTTCCATTCATTTAGATTATTAAAAGTGAATAGATCTTTAAAAATAAGGAATGCATTTCATCCCAGTTAATTTTAAATACATTAAATTCATGAACTAAATATTCAATTTTGAGAAATAAACGCATTGCAATAGTCGGTTGGGATCACCACTTACTTGCGGTTTTCTGTACATAAAAATGGTAATTTTCAATGAAAAAAATCCATTTTGTCTTGATAAATAACTTAAATAACTGTCTGAAATAAATAAGATTTTTACCCTTTATGGAAGACTGATAAATCCCTGTTCAAGAAAAAAAATTCAATTTACAGTTTCTGTATCTTCCAGTGTATTGTCACAATAAAATTTATACGCAGTATACATTCGTCTTATTTCTCTGAATAACTTCATAAGCGGTCTATGTGTTGGGCATCTTTATGATACAGATTTATTCTCATCAATTATCGATTTATTCAAATAAATATATGATTACTTTAGCAGTACGGAAATATATGAGATATACATAACTAAATATTCATAAAGAGTATCTTAATAAATATTTATTTTAAAAACAATGTTCACACTTAAAACGATTTGGAAAGTATTCATAATTTTTCATTATGTTAAAGAAATCACAAAAATTCCATTTCGCAAAATACATTACTGGCCATTAAAATTGCTACCCCAGGAAGAAATGCAGATAACGAAATGATATTTATTGGACAAATATATTATACTAGAAATAACAAGTGATTAAATTTTAAAAAAATGTGTGGCTGCATAGATCCTGAGAAATCAGTACCCAGAACAACCACCTCTGTGGCAGTAATAACAGCAGTTATACGCCGGGGCATTGAGTCAAACAATGATTGGATTGCATGTACAGGTACAGATGCCCATACAGCTTCAACACGATGCCACAGTTCATCAACCGTAGTTACTGGCGTTTGGTGACGAGCCAGTGGGGTGGTGCCGTTTGGCAACCATTGAAAAGACGTTTTCTACTGGTGAAAGATATGGAGAACGTACTGGCCAGGGCAACAGCCGAACATGTTCCGCATCAAGGAAGGTCCGTACAATACCGGCAACAGCCGGTTGGGCATTATCCTGCTGAAACGTAGGGTTTCGCAGGGCTCGAATAAAGGATAGAGCCACGGGTCGTAACACACCAGAAATGTAACGTGCACGGTTCAAAGCACCGTCAATGGGAACAAGACGTGATTGAGACGTGAATCCAATGGCACCCTATACCATCACGCCAGGTGATCGGCCAGCATGACGATGACGAATGCACGCTGCCAGTGTGCGTTCACCATGATGCCGCCAAACACGGATGCGACCATCATGATGCTGTACACAGAACCTGGATTCATCTGAAAAGATGACGTCTCGCCATTCGTGCGCCCAGGTTCGTCGTTGATCACACCATTGAAGGCGCTCTTGTCTATGATGCAGCGTCAAGGGAAGCCGCAGCCATGGTCTCCGAGCTGAGAGTCCATGCTGCTGCAAACGTCGTCGAACTGTTCGTGCAGACACTTGTTGTCTTCCAAACGTTCCTGTTTATTGACTCACGGCTTGTGACGTGGTTGCACGATCCATTACGGCCATGCGGATAATATGCCTGTCTTCTCGGCTGCTAGTGATAGGTGGCGGTTGAGATCCCGCATGGGGTTCCGTATTACCATCCTGAACTCATCGATTCCATATTCTGCTAACAGTCATTGGATCTCGACCGACGCGAGCAGCAATACTGCGATAAGATAAACCGTAATCCCGGTACGCTACAATTCGACCTTTATCAAAGTCAGAAACGTTCTGGTACGCATTTCTCCTTTTTACACGAGGCATCACAACAACTTTTCACCAGGCAAAAACGTTCAAATGCAATTTGTGTATGAGGAACCGGCTGAACAATTTCCTCATTTAAACACAATGTAGGTGTCGCTATTGGCGCCTGCTTTGTCTGAATGTGCTGAAAAGCTAATCATTTCCATATCACAGCACCTTCTTTCTTTCGTATAAATTTCACGTCTGTAGCATGTCGCCTTCTTGGTGTAGCAATTTTAATGGCCAGTAGTGTATAATAAATTTACTTCCACTTGATACATATTTTTATTACTTGCACATTTATTTTAATAGGATGATCAAATAAAAAGAATTTAATTCATCCATATAAGATGCATTTTTTATTTAAAATATAGATTTTATTTACATCATTTAGTTTCTATTTAATTATCATGATTGCATAGGATATTTTGGAAACTTTTTTTCTAACTGGTTTACATTTTGACTTGAATGTTTTACCCATAAATATAATATAAAATATTTTTCATGATGTAAGTACAACTTTTAAATTATATATATATATATATATATATATATATATATATAATTTGAATTTTACATATCTTTTCTAGAAAATAATTTTCTCCTTTATATCTGCTTATAAAGCTTTAGTTTCATCATTTTTATAGTTAAAAGAATGTTGATCGCATAAAATTCCAGAAACAATAAATCTGAATTTTAATTATCTCATATATTTAACACTTAATTTCAGTGAGCATTTTAAAATTAGTTTGCAGGATCTTTCATATATTTTATTCAGTGATACGAAAACCCATAAGAGGACCGAAACCTACAGATCTACATATGTTTTAATGAACAAGGTCACTGAGGTTTGAACCATGTAATGATCCTAACACGAAGATGGTAATCTTAACACAAATCTTAAGCATTCAGCACCTAAGGTAATAGTAAGGCTGACCTAGATGTTCAGCCCCTGAGCCACCTTGATATTCCCATTTTATCGACCTGCTGTAGGGATGAAAGGCTATGTTCATCTTGTGCAGCCCAAAAATAGAACTTCGGACCTGTGACTTGAGCGAATCACAACCACTAAGCCACCGTTCATATTCGTTTGTAATTCATAACTACTTAGTAAATGACAAAATGCAAAAATATGCATAATTTTCTTTCACGCAGATACTGAATTATTAAATATAGATAATTCAAAATTGTGTGAATGCATATGATGCGAAGAAAAACAAGCACATGTTTTTGCAAACAAAGAATAATGACTTAAAACACACACAAGCAATTTCTTTTACAATATGTACCTCTTTAAACTTTAATACTTCTATAATGCATGTGTCAGACATACTCCTATTTGATTCAAAGTTAGTATACATCTCTTCAAAAAGTCTCAAAAACTTTTGTCACTAGATTATGGATTACACATTTAAAACATATAACTTCAATATTTATGACATATTTTCTCTCTTCTAGAAAGGAAAAAGATGCAGTATATTTTCACTAATTCAAATCGTTACCAACATATTCGGCTTGATTCATTGCAAATTTTATGTATGTATTTTTCTGTTTTCGTTACGCTTAGGTTGTTAACTTACACAAATAATTATCAGCAGCTTTTGAAAATAGTTTTTTGAACATTATTTTATTCCTTTATGTAAATAAATTATGTGAAATTTTTTTCAGATAATTTGATTTACATATTCCCTACTTAATACAAGAAATCCTACATATATGTGTATATTTATAATGCTACATATATGTGTATATTTATAGATGTTGTGTATATATATATATATATATTTATTTATATTTATAAATGTTTCTCTGTTTTCAAATGCTAAGTTGTTATTTAGTAATGAAAAAAATATATTTGATCTTTGCATTTAAGTTAAAATGTCTTACAAGATGTCAGACATTTTCAACTGGAAAAATTCCTTTGAAGAAAACTGAAAAAAAATATTTTGTTTCTGCAATTGTTCAGCATTGAAAGTGTAATTTTCAAAATAAATATTTTGGTATAAATTTGAACAAATACATTATTTTTATTCGTTGTGTGTGTGTGTGTGTGTGTGATTTTAAAATGGATTATATTACAAGGCATATCTCTTTAAGAGTTATTACAATAAATTCCGATCTTTTTTTTATTTATTTATTTATTATTTTTTTTTTTGCAATTTTGCTTTTATATGGAAATTAATTTTAAAAATTTTGGAACTAACAAGAAGTCTTTAAAGTATTCCAGTGAACAGAAACGCTTGACAGGATAGCTTTTAAAAATGTAATTTAATTTTTTCTACAAATCGTAAACATCTCCTGTGTGGAAGTTTTTCGGATTATGACACAGAAAGAATATTAAACTATTCTTAACTACCATTTGCATTAGTTTATTCTGTTTATTTTATCAAAAAATGATAGGCTTTCTATAAACAAATGTCAGAATAATTCGAGAAACTTTCATAATTTGTCATTTGAGTGAAGCTTTTGGGATACTTTTCTCTATTTCAACGTACAGAAATGAAAATATTTTATACAAAAATATGCCTTATAACTTATTATTTAATTCTTATGTAACAATCACATGTGCAAATATACAATGTCATAAAATAATTAAGTATTGAATATTGATATAAGTCATTTAAAATGATACATTTGTTTCATATTTAAAACTGTTTTTACTTTTCTGAAAGAAACTAAGCATTTTTGCAAATGTTATTCTAATTCAAATGAATTTCTTTAGTTAGTGGAATGAATACAAGAAGCGGTCCTGAGTAGTAACAAAATAATATTTCTAAATTTGACAAGATTAATTTTACTAACTATGTACACTATGATTAGTTTGTATGCCTTTTGTAACATTGTTAATAACCAAGGTTTAAATTTTTCAAAATAAAATAAAATTATATTGTTACTTGATCACACTGACTTTATCAAAGAAGTTACCTTTAGGCTCCTCCTAGTTCTCTGCAAAACGACACTAGTAGAAGATTTTATTATCAAAAAATATAAATGATGGAAAACGTACCTATGTTACGCCAGATATTTCTGCTATAATTATATTTATATATATATATATATATATATATATATATATATATATATATATAATATACTTGTTTCATCATATATTATTATTCTTTAATTTGTAAATTTATAGCTCGGAAAATTAATGTTTTCGCTGAATAAGCGTTGTATAACGATTATTCATGGAAAATATCAGTTTTCAGAGCTGAGAAATGAGTTTGAAATCTATGGTAGTTTGACGATATTCTTGGACACTTGATGACATTTTGATGACGAAATATAAGCTAAAAGTTTCGAATCGATTGGACCAATAGTAGCCGAGTAAGCATAGGTTTATGATATAAGGATACTTGGCGATATTTCAAGACATTTTTGGCTACTTGACGTTTTTTACCAACATTTTGGAGACCAAAAATAAATTGTCATTTTTGAAATTTCAAATCAATAGTATCAACAAGAATCGAAGTACCATAGATTTACTATAAGCATGATCTAGAAACTTTCACGACCTATACCGAAGATGTATAAACATTGATCTCAGTCAAGTAGTGAATCAGATAAAATGAAGCAAGGAGTCAGGTGCCAAGTTTAAATACTGCTGTGCTTATTATTTGTGTTATAGAAAATATATAAGTATTTAGCCTGTGTAGAAACTTTAAGCTGAAGTGATTGATGAAGTGATCTTGACTGTGAGAACTGTGAAAGAAATGTTTCCTTAGAAAAAACTTCTGTATTTCTGAATTACCACATACTCTTTGCTCCGAAGATAATTTTTAAAAAAGAATTAAGATACGGAATAAAAAAAGAAACCTTTTAATGCTGTTACATTACATTTGCCGATATTTCAGTTTAAGCAACTCCCGTAGACTTAACAATTAGTGCCGGCATAGCTCAAATTTCACCAATTCGTGCTCATTGTCCAATAAATGCTTGAGATTTCTTTCAGGTTTACTGTAAGAAGATAACTGTTTTATAATTGATATAATATTTAATCGCCTTTTTTTGGAGGCAATTTTTAATGTTACCATATTTTAACTAGTAGATTCCATATTTCGTGATAAATTCTTATTTTGGAATTTAGTTTGTAGTCAAAATTTTAAAATGCTAATAATTAATTGAGATGAACATCTAAAATGTATTTTTTGTTTTGTTGTAATACATTTCACTCTTAAATTTTGATATTTTTCTTATATAACTTTTTAAAACATATTTTATCTAAATACATAAATGCATTAATAATTTTCCTTTTCTGTAACCTTCACAATTTATTAAGAAAATAAAACAAATTCTTCAATATATTATTGTTTTATTCACTAAATTTATTATCTTCTTTATTATTATCTTTTGAAAATGCAAACACATTCTGGAGTTAAAATTTTATCATTCACTTTGCCAGTTATTTCAAATTTTCTACTTCATTTAGCATGTATTTCATATCGATGACTTATAAAATAATGCTGATAGAAATAGACAGACGATGAAATAACGCCATAGCATTATTTTATCGTCTGATAGGATACGATTTTTTTTTAATTGCGCATTTGTGTAAAATAAAAATTAGACTTTTGTCGGCATTCTTTAACTTGACAGTCCTTGGATAAGAAAAATTGATAAACACACTGTATATATAAGCCTTAACTATTGAAGATTTAAAAATTATCATGAAAAGTGTAAATGCAATTTTTCTTGTTAATAAACATTTTTAAAATATTAATAAGATGAATATGTCTAACTATTTAACATTCAGTACTTAATGAGTTTTTTTTTTTAATGTGTGCATTTTGAACAAATTTTTTTTTATTTTAAGTTCTTAAAGAAAGTAAAAAAAGATATATTTAAATATATTTAATATGAATACCATTTAATGGAAATTCTGAAAGTCTGATCAATACAATGTTTTAACTTTATTTTAGTTATCCGGAGTTACAAGTTAAATATTAATATGGTTTTGAAGTAATTCTATTTAAAATTATTCCATCACAAATAAAAAGCTCAGCAAAATATAAAAAAGATAGTACATCTTTTATAAAAAGGTTAACATTTCAAATTTAAATTTTTAGGTTTCAAGTAGTATAAAATTTAAATTAAGTTAATTAAAAATAATATGAAGCAACAAATACGATAGTTTAATAGTATAACAAGTTTTGATATTTTCTTCATTACATTAAATACTAAAGTTTTAAATTTTGCATGGCATTTTTAATTACATAAAAATATATCCTATTAAGAATGTCTTCATAAATATTTGGAAATACATTGAAATCATTTAAGCAAAATGATTTGAATTATAAAATATTCGTTAAAATGTAGCCAAATCATTAAGCAGTTGGATTATTTTATATTGAATAATAACATATCATTCTAAATCTAAATTTGGGAAGGCAAAACTCTTGATCAGTTTTTAAAATCATTGACGATATGAATTGCCCAAGTTGCTGGTGCATGCACAAATATTTGCTGAATTGTGAAAACTTAATAACGCCAATTACTTTCATCTGAAATTTGGAGAAAACAAAACAATGTACAAATTTTAACTGCGCAGTTGTTAAAAAATCGGTTGTATTATTGGACGATGAGAACAAATTGTCGAAATTCGAGTTGTGACGTCACGTAATGTTAAATCTACGGGAGTTGTCCACAATAAAATATCGGCAACTCTAATGTAATAAGTTTTAAGAGATTGTTTACAAATATTGCAATTATTAATTTAAAATTCTATTAATTAATGAAATTTTTAAAAATTTAAATCGTCTTTGCTGATTTAAATTAAATTTAAATTGGATGTTTTGTCTCGTCTTTTACGTTTTGCTGTTTCATCTGTTCTACTGTCAACGTAATAAAGACTTAAATCAATTTAAAATGGCTCCTCAAATCAATGTTTTTATCTTTACAAAAGAAAACATTTTATTCACAAAATGAACTTCGACATTATTCTCAGATATTCGATGGTTAACTTCGCCTTGTTTGCTGCGCTCGAAGAACGTGATTTAAAGGCAAGAAGTAAATTCGTTGATAAGTCAAATTTACAACGCGGTCTCAATACGATGTGACGTGGATGAAACGTTATTAGATGTCATGGATATTTTAAACCAATGAGAATTGAAGTAAAGTAGCATAATCTCAATTGGAACAAATGTAACAATCATTTTCTGGTTAATAATATTTAATATATCAATTTTAAAATCCATCAATTTTAGTTATACAAGATGACATTAAATTGACATTACGAATTATGATAGCTTATTTTGAAACGCTTTGCATTATGAATATATGAAGTAATGGAACTAGTAGGATATCCCTCCTCCATTGGCAACCATTGTGATTTTTTTTCGTTGCCAAGTTAAACGCATGTTTTTTGAACGGGAAATTTCCCAAAGTTTCAGAAGAAACTTTTAAATCACATAAAATAGCATAAATATTTAAAACATATTACTGGAAGATGAATAAAATCTGTTATGTTGGATTTGGCTTCTCTCCAAAACACAGGTAAGAAAGATAAGTAAATAACAATAATGGTCTTATTCATATGACGTCACGTTCATATGTTGAATATGTGCAGTGATATTTCCTTTTTGATTCAGCCGTTGTATGAACTGTGTTAAATTTGAATATAATAGGTTACAAGTAGTTTTAGAGTGATATTAATTAAGCCATTTTGTTCGTTTGCTTTCAATCCATCCATGCTAATCTCACATTTTAAGGAAACTAATTTTGTTAAACGTCACTATGGTAAAGTAAAACAATGACTAAATTTAAACTGCAGAATTATTTAGCAAAAACATTGGCAGTAGTCAATGCTAAAATATAAACTAATTTAATGTATTAAGTAGTAAATCTCTCGATCTATACTACAGCTTCAGTTAGATATTCCTCATATAGTTAATTTATCTTTTATGTACATTGATCTTCATTTTATAAATAATTAATTAAAATGTATCTAATTTGGTATATAGATTTTATTTATTATTTTTCAATTAACTACATTTTCTTGCACAAATATTTATTTTCAATTGTTTAATTTCTAATCATATAAATAAATGATGAAAGAAAGGAATATAACATTTGGCATATCCAAATAAATCATGAAATCTTTTGAAAATTAATTTGATCTACTTTGTAAGTAAAAATAATGAACGGTGCACAGTTTTAGGCTACAAACTTTTCTTTCCAACAAGCGAATTTCACCACTTTATTCGACTTTTACTTTAAGACAGTGTTCTAAAAAGTTTACATTTTAAAATTGAATTCGAAAGCCTTTTGTATCTAAAAAGAAAGTGAAATAATTTTATTTCTCTGTTGGTCGAAGTTTTATTGACTTTAGAAGATTTGTCTGGAGGCTCAGTTTCTAAATATAGGAACATAAATTTTTAGAATAATAGTTTTAGGCTCATACAGCTTCTGCAGACAATGCTAGATCAATATGAAGCTGTCCAAGATATTTTTTAAATTGTGAGAAATAGCAGTAGATTCTGATTAAATGTAAAATATTTAAATATAAGTATTATTGATAATCTTTAGTTTGAGCAAAAATGATCAGCATCATTTCAAATCCAACTAATATAAAATAACTGAAACAAAAATATAAAATTCTTTGTAAAATATGCGTAAAATCAGAAGGTTTTTTTTTTCTTTTTGATTTTAAAAATTATTAATGAAATTTTTCCATTACTATGGTTGGTTGGTGTTGCCTAGTAAAAAAGTTTCCTGACTTACATTTGCTCCCGCTACGCACAACATCAAATTGTGTGATTTAAAGTTTTTTAATTTTCATCATCCAATGTTAAATACAAAATAATTAAAAATAGTTTGAAATTTTTGTTAGAATCAACAGAATGGCATTTCTTTTGCGTTCTCTCTAGGGGCGGCATCATGTCTGAGACTTTCTTGTCTGTCTCCTCCTGCATCTAAATTTCAAAACTCCATCCGATATTGATGCTACATGTCACACCCATTAGGTGTCCCATTATGTAAAGTCCATTTTTTCCACCCCTTGTAGGGTTGTAAGAGGAAAATATCGGTATTCTGGAGAAATATATAAAGGCAAAGTGCTCTCTTGTCCGGTTCCTGCCTCAAAATTACGAAGACCCATCAACTTCGTTGCCACATGGCGCACCTATTAGGTGTCCCATTATATAAAGTACTATCTTTTTCAAACCTTGTAGTGTTGTAAGGTGAAAATCTTGTAAAGTCCTGGCATTCTATATAAATGAATAGTTCTTTTTCTTGGTTCCAAGCACAGCTGTAAGAAATATTGCTGATAATCATCTAGTTATAAGATATGCTAAAATAAAGTTATATCATATTTCTCCCTTTTTCACATAGTTAATTGAAAAGAGGAGAATAATATGACTGAAGAATTATTTGGCGCTATCTTGTAGGGAGATGTTTTATTCGGTATATAATTTGAGATCTCTTCATGCCATCGCCTGGAAGGTAGGCAGAATCTATATACAAATTAATTATATTAGAGAAACCCTAATCAGATTTTTCTTTGCGTTGCAATTTGGGGGGCCAGAAGTTAATTAAAACTCGGTAAATTTGATTTGCTTAGATAAAATTTATGAACATGTCGTGTGTGTTGTCCTTAATATCGTACTTCGAGAATCATCAAGATTAGAGAAAACATTTTTATTACGTAAACCATAAATATGCATAGAGGAAAAAATTATATTAGCTGAGATCTAGGAATTTTGTAAACTACAGAACATGAAATTAATGAATAATTATATATGTTCTGCTTAATAAGATTTGAAAACTTCCCCTTTACAAAACCTAATTTTTAGAGAAGTGTAATCTTATATAAAAGCTATACGTCAATGCCAATGAGGTATAATAAGATCAGGATGATTTTTATTCTGAAATAATGGTCTATATTTCTGCTCGGAGATTGATAATCTTCTAAAGTTTAGATTCTCGAAAAATACGGGGAGTAAATGATGAACCACACCATGCTAATATTTTAGATCACTCAATTGAGCTTGAAAAATCGAATAAAAATTTTCTAGTTCTCAAGCATTCTGTCAATACGTTACCCTTATTTTGGTTGATTTGAAATTTTTAAATAAATATATTAAAGACAAAAATTCTCAACAAGTTTATGAAGTATAAGTTGAAAAATTGTCATCAATTTCCATTCAATTACTTCATAGTTTCTACATTTAAACCGATTGACAACGGCTTCCACGCACTAGACTAGCTATCAAGATTGACCGACTTCTTTAATAATCCCCTCTTAGCAAGGTGCAGCATGCTTGGCATGAAAACCTAAGAGTTTTGCCCAACTTTCTGAAAGATTCTTGGCTAACTCTTTTTATGTTGGTCCGAGAGCCTCAGTGATACAATTTTCCAAATAATGTATATTTTTTCCCAAGCGAATGGCATGTCTTCAAACATCTAGTCAAAAATTCAGTAAGTCGCTAAATCTTTTGCCGAAAAGGTCACCAACTATTAGAAAGGACTATTATAACGTAAAATACTCATAAATTGCGCAGTTCTTATCTTAAATGTGAGAATTTCAGATATGTCTGAGATATATTAAGACAAATATAAGTTATAATTAAAAATAAACACACTATATATATGTGTGTGTGTGTGAATGTTGCCAGTGAAATATACAATACCTGTAGGCATTCTATTGAATAATAAATACTATTTAGGCAAATTATTGAAAAACATGTCCTGCGGAGGTTATTTTGTAAATGAAGTGTATTTATCAAAAATACTAATGTAATTTTATGCATATATAATGAGATTAATGAATATCTAGTAAATTATAAGAGATTCATTTAAAAATGTATTCAAAATGTGTAAAGAATAATGAGAGTTGCACAAAACATAATTTAGGCATTTCTTATTAAAGGAAACAAAATTTACATACAAAAAATACGAAATTAAAATACTTATTGCAACAAAGCAGGCCTGAAAGACATTTTGAATTACACTTTATTACATTTTTCAGAAAAAGAATTTTTTTATTTTTGCACTTTGTTTAACACGCATACGTTTGAAGAATCTCTTGTGCCTTGGACTGAGCAATAAAAACTGCCTGCAGAGGAATTTCGGGATCAGGAATATCTTTAACTGCAAGCTAGCTGGGGTTAAAATGGATTGTAAACTCGTATATTCCTATTTTAAAAATCTTTAAGAATTGTTGTTGACGAAGTCAGTTGTCACAGTACCTTCCAAAGTTTGTTTGTTTGTTTGTCGCTCAACGGTCATTTTTTTTTCACACAAGGGGTAATTAGACCGGAACCTGCGTCTTAAAATGGATTCTGAAATACTACAAACATCCATGCCCAAAATGGGATTCGAACCCACAAACTGTTGAACCGAAACCAAGAGCGCTAACCATTCAGCTGCCCTCTCGGCATAGCTCCCAAAGAAGCAGTGAGGAATTTTTCTTCCATATTCATTTTAGTTTTTTTGGCTCGCATTACAAGATTGATTTTAGAGTTTATTTTACTTTTGAGCGCATTTTCAATTTTGTATAAATAAGTCACAAACTACCCATTTCATCATTTTTACAAGCATGGCCACACCAGCTATGAATTTTTGACGCATTTTGCACGCAAGTGCATTATTTATTTAATTTAAAATCACACAACAGGTATAAACAAAACAAAAATTTCTTCTGTATTTATGTCACTATCCTTTTGGTTTAATCCATGTTCGACTATAATTTTATGCATGCCTTTCGAAAACAGACTCCTTTTTTTGCACAATGCGATTAGTTTCGCCTTTTTCTAATGTTTAACTTTCTAGCACTTTTTCTAGCTTCTATTTTGTATTTGTCTTTTAAAACACCTTCAGGTAGAAAAGTCATTGTAATATCTACTTTAAATTAGTAGCAAAATATAGCTTAGTATGGTGTTACTTTAATACCAGAATGATGAGCTATAATTTTCATAAATTGCACGAAAAGCAGTTGTTCATTGCAGCACTCTATTATTTTGCAGCCAAGTACAAAGTAAGTTTTAGATATGTTGACTAGTTCTTTCGGCACTACCCTATTTTATGAATGGCAAGGTTTTCCATTGACGATTTCCTGCGTTAGCCGAAACTCTTTCAAGCTACTTATCACATAAGTCGCAAATTCAATACCATTATCAGACTGTAATATAGATGGTGTTCTCAGAAACGAGATTATGTCCACTAAATTATAGATTACTTCTTCACCTCTTTTTGACGTTAAAGAATTGAAAATCACAAATTTTGTGAGGTGGTCAGTGAACATCAAAATAAATTAGTATTCTCTCTCTAATTGAGACTGAAAGTGAACAATATCTACTTGATAATGGAAATAAAATTCAAGAAAAACTTTAGGTTTCACAGCAATAACTTTTTTTTTTCTGGCAAAGCTCACAAAAGGGGTGTATAATTCATTACCATGACTTGTAATGTTTTTGTACGTGGTTGAAGGTTCTTCCATTATTTTATCACGTCATCCATCCAATAGACAAATGAGCTTAAACTACGTGAAATAACTCAGAATTCCAGACGTAATACTCAACAATACTCTAACGCCTTCTGTAATAAGAACTTTTGATTTCCACAGTTATCACAACTCGTAGCAATTTAGCAATCAATATTCTCTAAATTACTTTTTAGTAGTCACTTTGGCTTTTCATACCTCATTTATTAACTGTTGGTAAGTAGTTTCGGTTAAGAAAACACTATTGTATGATGTGTTAACAAAATGACTTAAAGACTAATAAAAACAAAGTTTTAATATGTAAGAAGTATTTGGTTCGTTATCATGCTATGAATTAAAATATTTTTTACAAAGCTGTGTGTTTTTGTCTAAGAAATAATATTTACACAAAATTTAAATATTACTGTTTTAAAAGTTGTGCAAAATATTTTAGTGAAGAACTTATTTTGAATAACGAAATAAGATCAGTTAAGATTAAAATGGTTACCTATTACATAAAAATATTGCGTAGAATTTGATTTGTTTCCAAAGTTTTGGGTAACTTATTTGGAGTTACTTCTTTACGGTTTATTAAATTTATATTAATAATGCAAACTTTCAAACTCTAATTATAGGTTTTCGAATAAGGAATTTTATAAGATTGAATTTACAATTCAAAAATTTTATTTAATTCTAAGTACTTTTCAATTATATTTCCTAATCTAATCCTTATGCAATCGCTGCATTTATGTATTCATTATAATTTGAGCTCGTTAGAATACGTTTTAGGTTTTGGTCTCATTCCGAGCAGCCCATTTAATATACTTATTTGAAACTGGATTGTTTAATTGAATGTTAATGGATATTTAATGTCTTCGTGAGCATAATGAGCTATTTAGATATAAATGGCTTCATTCACTTCAAACTGTTGATCGCCTCTATTAATATTAATTATATGCTGATGCCAACATTCCGACAAAGCATGCATGAATGTTTATATAATTAATTGTCAGAAGTAATAACATGAATTCTCCTGTTTTCAATCCTTATTCTTCATTTACAAGGATTATTGTCGCATTTATTTAATTTGTTTGTAAATGACATGTTTATTTGTTTTAATGAGTTGTTTTAATTTTCTGTTTCAGTGCTTTGATTAGAGTAGATATCATTAAATTGTTCTTCAGATCAAAGAGTAAAATACTCATAATTTTGCAAAATCATATTTTCAGAGGAACCTATAATTAAATTTAATTAAGTATCAATGATTTTGTTTTGTTAAACGTTTTTCCAAATTATCATTTATTGAGACTGAACATTAACAAAAGTATTTCAAAACACATTTTCTGAAAATTAGTTTTGTTTATTGATGACTTTAGTGATAAATTCGAATAAATTTGCTCATTTTAAATTTTATTATTTTCAGTTTATGCGTAAAATGAAGATTTATTCAAATGATCCAAATAAAGTATATAAAATTGATTAAAGTTACAATTATAAGCATTTTCTATGTACTTTTTTATTTTTATACTTTACATATAAAATTATTTTAAGAAAAATCTAAACGCTATTTCTAAAAAAAACAATTTTTACTTACTTTGAAAATAAAATTGAGAAAATATGTACACAAATTATAATAATGATTCTCGAGATGGATAGCATGGTATACTGCCCAAGTAAACACAGTGCTATCCAAACTTTTCCTCCATATTTCAAAAATGTAAGTGCGGCTGAGTCAATGCAACAATTTCAAATGGCGCACAATTCGTTCCCTTATCTGGTGGCAAAGGTGTTGGTTCGCTTTACATAGCTTTCGTTTGAAACCTTAAATAAACAACAAAGTAAAATAAAACAATTTTTACGGCTCTTCCAGCTCTAATGATCTAATAATTTTCGCGTAAAAGGCATCGCCTCGTTTGAATACTATCATGGTTATTATTTACATAAACATTTTTGTTTAGCAGTTTACTGAATTCACATTTCTCTAGTAACAGATAGATACATGAGTTCAGTACTATGATCGCGACAGGTACAACAAGCAGAGATGTCGTAGAGGAAATGAAACTTTGTTTTGCCTATTGCAATAAATCCACCTGAGTAATTATGTTTTGTTACTTTTTATGAGAAATAAACTTACTTTGAGGACACTGGTATATAAAAATATTAACATTAAGCTGTAATATTACTTAAAAATGATTAATGACCACTAAATAGCAGTATTTAATATGTAATGATAAGATTATATATAAATATATATATATATAAATAAATAAATATATATATATATATATATACATATATATATATATATATATATATATATATATGTAATTGAACAGGGCGAATGTGTGAAGGAGCTCGCTATTAAGAAGCTAGTTAAAAAATATCAGTATATAATCCTAAGTGATTGAAGAATATTCAGTGTAAATAAATCTTTAAATATTAGTAAATTTAGGAACTTCTTCCTTCTCCACCTATGCTACGCACTCGTCATCAAATAAACAAAAATGGAATGTATAATAAATCAGAAGAGGGATTTAACTCGTGACACTTTCGGAATTCACACAGGTAGACGAATTTTAACTGTTTCGTTTGGAAATGTGTATTAACGCATTAATTAACGTATTCTAAAATAGTGAAGCATATTTATGAACTATGTGGTAAAGTATAAAATATATTCTTAATTTCATTTGCAAAAAGTTCTTTCGCTTTTAGAGAACCAATTAGTTTCGTTTTAGACGAAGTGAAAATAATAATTTCGTTATTGATAAATTAATTTATTTGAAATGTAATTAAGTATCATAATTTGTAAAGTATTGCCTTCTTGGGGAAGGCTATAAAAGCAGATTCAATGGAATTTTCAACACAATTAGGTTTTTCAGTACCTGAAGGTGCTTAAACAATTGATTTAAAACGAATTATAACGGAACCAAAGACTCATGATGAAAAGTTTATTAAGAAGGATTACTGAAGATCGAATTGCATCAGAAATACCCGCCAAAACGTTTGCCGACCGTGAGCATGAACATGAACACTTACGTATCGAAAATAGAGTTTAAAATATAAATATTTCAGATTTAAGTAGCAATGGTGAAAATAAAAGTGTACACACAAATTTTCGAATGCTAAGCACAAATATAAAATAAACGATTGGGATATAGTTTATTTAGTTCAAATAAAACTAAATAAAAGTTTAGTTTTATTTGAACGGCAGGCACGATGTATTGGGTTAAGTGAAGTATATCGGGTGTCACACAATTATTGGGACTGCTCCACTTACGCAACTAATAGCGCCTGAAAACGAAGATAATGCAAATATTTATAAGTATGTAAAATCATGATTGCTTAAGAGATATAAGTTAAGTTCTGATAAGTTTAAATTAAAATTTTTAAATCATGTTGAAATTCCAAAAAATACGTGGAAGTATTATTCATTCAAATTTCAAAACTATTTTGAAGAATAGAAAACGGGACAAGAGATTTCAGATTATAATATTTAAAAAATGTAATTATATTACTGAACAATTGAAGAGACAAATAAATTTAACAACTAGGAAACATTTGGTGAACGAATAGCGTAAAATTAATACTCCAGATCAGTTAGCAGATAAATTGAATAATTATGATTATGTTCGGTCTATTAACAGTTGTAACCTAAGAAACACATCGAATTATAATTCTCGTAATGATAAATATCAGGCAGAAAATAAATCATTTCCGTTAAAGGAAAATAAATGTATTAACCGAAAAAATTAAGTCAGCTCTGATAATGGTAATGAAAAGGGACATTTAATTATAATGATTATGGTCATATATCTCGCGAATGCACCGTGTCGAAGACTTTCGTTTACTGTAAGAAATGTAAAAAAGCAATGTCATTCTCAGCGAATGTGTAAATTTGAAACCAATCAAAGGCTCGAAGGGAGTAATTTATCCGTCAGTCAAAACAATTCGCATTCAATTACGTCGTTGGCACCTAAGAATTATTTAAAAGATGCTTATATTTATGGAAATAAAGTGATTGCATTAACTGATACAGGTAGTAGCTGTTGCTTTTAAAAGAAAGTATCGTAATAAAAATGAATCTGAATATGACCTCAGATAGCAGAAATTTATTCAGTTTTGGAAATCAAACTAATTCTGTGACCAAAGCTCTTGAAAAAGCTATAGTAAATATTCGTGTTGAGGATGTAGTTGGAAAATTAATTCCTTTATTAACTGTCGAAGATTATTACCAGCCATGCTATTTAATTTAAAGTAAAACATTAGTTATTTAACTATTTATAATTTAAAGTTAGATTTATCATACGTTTCTTTTACGTGTATTAGGGGTTAATCTAAAATTTGGATACTCAAATGCCGAAGATTTTTCTGAAATGCAAATAGATAAAAGAGAAAATACAGTTAAATTAATAAAAACATTATATTAAACTGAAATCGAAAGTAAAGCAATTAATTTAATTAGAGCAAAAATTGAGGAAACTGAAATTTTAGTCAGAAGTATGGAACAGAAGAGTGATTCTGTTCTTCAAGTCGTTAACGGTGAAAATGTTGTACCAGTAATAAATAAATAAGAATTTAATTTAAAAATTAGGAAAGTTCTGTACTCAGTTAGGGGAATGGAAGTAAGTGAGGGAAGCTTAACCCTATCTAATAAAGTTAAATGTGGTAAAGAAAAGTTGAAGTTATATAACAATAAACAAAGAGAAGTCTCCTATTTTAATGGAAGATATTAATTTCGACAAATACTTAGAAAGTGATACAACATTGGAACTTTTGAGTTTATTAAATAAATATTGAAACTATTTTGCTTTAAACAAAGCGAATTAGGCTACACGAATTTATGCAAAATTGACATTTAAGAAATAGATGAAAATAAGTCAATTTTTCATAAACCGTTTAAAATTAATTCTGAAGAGAAGAAGCACATAAAAGAATTTGCACCGAATGGAAGAGGTATACAATAGTTTCAGATATAAGATCTACTTATATATATTCTTGTCCTGTATAATTAATTAAGAAAAAGATTAGGGAACAGCAATTTGTTATAAATTACAGAAATTTATCTCTTAGACAGCCAAGGAAAAATCTCCATTATCCAAAATTAATGACATTTTAGAATGTCTAGGAGGAAGCCAATTTTATACTACTTTGAATTTATCTATTGGTTATTTATAGTAACCATTGACTGAAGAAGCCAAATTGAAAACTGCTTTGATAACTCCAGATGATACAGGCTAATTTGAGCGAATAATCTTTGGATTGGCGAATGCTCCAACAGAATTCCAAAAACTCATGAATATTCTTTTGTGCCCATTGCTCAACAAGAAGTATTGTGTTACTTACACGATGTATTAATTCCAGCTAAAACATGGACCGAAATGATATAGAACCTTACTGAAGTATTTGAATGTTAACAAAAGTTAAAAAAAGCCAATTTAATTTTAAAACTACCAAAATGTGAAATCGGTAAGTTAGAGACTGAATTTCTTGGTTTCATACATAGTAGAGGGAGTTTGAAACCTGGATCACGTAAAGTAGCCGCAATTGAAAATTTTCCTGTTTCGAAAAATACGCATGACATCCTAAGGTTTTTAGGACTTACTAGTTCTTTAGAAGATTTGTTTCTAAGTATTCTTTCAAGGCAGAATCATTGTCTGAACCTACGGTTCAGACAATGAATGCTTAATTGGGAAAAAGAGCAAAGTGAGGCTTTCGAGGAACTTAAAAGTGATCTTATTTAAGCACCGATTTTAACTCCGTATGATTGTCAAATGAATCTTCTGACGCAAGTTTAGTTGGATTAACCGGAATAGTGCTTCAAAGAGATAGTAAAAGGAACTGCAGGATGGTTTATTGCGTTAGCTAGAACACTTCGGAAACTGAACAAAAGTACCATTCGAGTAAATTAGAGTTTATGTCAATTGTGTGGACAAAAGAAAGGTTATGGTAGTTTCTGATTGGAATAAAGTTTGCAATCGCTACAGACTGTCAAGTAATAGTGTATCTATACGACGAAAAGTCATCAAATGGCAAGTTGGCTTAACCTCAGGCAAGAATACGATTATGAGATCCAGCATAGATCAGGAGCACGAATGAAACACATAGATGCACTAAGCTGAGCAGCTGTTGAAGAACCAGAAGATACTTTTCTCAATATTATTGAGAGAAAATTTGAAGTTTGTGTTATCTTGACTACAGAAGAATAAGTTTTAGTGATGCAAAATTCAGACATGGAACTACGTAAATTAATAGAGGTATTCCAGAAGAATGAAGAGAGGACAGGTCCGAATATGATAAGAAAATGGTTAAAAGATATAATTCCAAGCATATAAAGATTTATCGAAAACACAAGGTAAAGGATAAATTAATAAAAGCCAAATTTTACTTTACGTAATACCTAAATTAATGAGGAAAAGTACAGCTGTTAGATTCCACGATCTCATGGGACATTTTTCTGTCGATCGAACTATTAGTAAGATAAAAGAATTATATTGATGCTCTTTCACGAACATTTTTTTTTGCTTTTTTAATTGATTGTATGTTTAAATTGAGTCAAGAAATACTCGCCATTAATTATTTTATTTTAAATTTAGAAACATTAATAATCCCCGCTTTAGCCGGGTGACAGATAGAGAAAGAAATTTTACACACCGTTTCTTCGGGGATTGTTTTTTCTTGTTGTTTACATATTTTCGCCACACTAAGCCAGTGGTGCTGTAGCTAATATTTCGAAACGGAAAAATTAGTTTGCCTCTATGAAGCGTTACGCGTAAGAACGCTTCATATTATATTTTAATATATTTAATATGTTTATGTTTTCCAATATTTCGATGTGTTTTAAGTGTTTCCTGAACAAGGTTCCAGAAGTAAAAAAGAAGAGATTTTCAAACCAAATTGCACCAGAGAAACATCCATTTTCTATCATTCACGTGGAGCATCTAGCCTTTTTGTTAAAATTTGTAGAGGATATTAAGAGCTTCTTGTAAAAATATTTAATATAACCACATTTGTATGAGCTACAACTGTAATAAGTAATTCAACTCAAAATATACTGAAAATTTTTACAGAATTTCATCAACGAATTTGGTTTACCGGACAGGTTGATAAGTGATCCAGGGTCATGTGTCACTTATCATCTATTTGAAAGAAATTTTGCCCCACAAATTTAATTAAGCATACTTTGAACTCTACAAAGCATGCTGAAGGAAATCGAATGGTTGAAAGATGCCATAGAACTCTTTTAGCTACAATTTCTATAAGTATGAAAAATCCATAACACAAAGATTGGGACTTGAAAATTAAAGATGCCGAACGGAATATAAATAATGAAGTTAACAAAACAACCACCCCCCTTGGAAATTAACTAAAACCCTTGAGAATTTACCCAGACACAAGTGATGCCAGTGATTCTAAAATTGAACTTTGAAATTAGTGTACTTTCATTTAATTAAATGTTTTTCGTACTAAATTGAACTTTAAAAAAAATCAGAAATTTTTACAGTATTTTCTGTGAGTATAGTGTATATTTTTCAATATGTACTAATTAATTCTTTTCTTTTCATAAGGAGGTTAGAAAATGTAAAATAAGTATTTCTAAACTTTTTCCTTAATTTGATGGTTAAAAAATAGTAAGTATGTCAACTATGAATAAGTATTTAATATTTGCAATGTTTATTTTAATTTTGTAATGTTTTGAAATTTTAGTATGTATTATTTTTAGTTTATTAATGTCTAGTAGTATTGCTTTTATTAATTAGGAGATTAATTGGTCAGTCTAACCGAATGTTAACATTAAGCTGTAATATTACTTAAAAAATAATGAGAGTGGCCACTAAAAATGGCAGTACTAAATATCTAATATTAAGAGATATATATGGGTAAATGAGCAGGCAGACTGTATGTGTAAGAGCTCGTTGTACAGAAGCTAGCTAAAAATGTCTGTAATTAATCTTTATTGTAAATAAATCTTTACATATTAGTAAATTTAAGAACTTCTTCTTTTCCGAACTAAGCAACTCACACTCGTCATATGATAAACGAAAATGGAATGTATGTATGTATTATAAATGCAAGTAATATTTTATTTCAAAATGCTACTTCTTTTATCCATAGTTAACAGTTATTTATATTATGAAAATACTCTTCTAGCCACCCAAATTGCAACAACAAGAAAAAAATATATTTTGTAGATAACATGTTAAGAAAGGTATCAACTGATTAAATATATAGAATTCTGTGAAGTGTGGTTCCGATCAAAATCAGTAGCTAGTATGGTTGGAGGTAACCGTTGCTAGACGCCTCGGTATTGATTAAAAGAGACTTTGGATGTGTTTCTGTGGTACAGCGGACGAAACCGCTTCCAGATGCTGCTAATGTTGATCTGGTATGGCAGATGGGTATGTAATCTGTATCACTTGCTGAACAACCATGGACCACATGTTTTCTATCGGTGAAAGATCGGGAGAGCGAGCTGGCCAAGGAAGTAGTTTAATGTGGCTATGGATGAAGAACCTTTGGGTAATGCGAACCATGTGTGATCGTGTATCATTCAATTGAAATATAACTGAGGCAAACCCTGAGGATATGGAAGGAAAACTGTCTCCAACACTTCGGTGATATAGCGCTGGCTTTTTAAAGTAACGGCAATGCATACTAGAGGAGATCGAGAGTGTTACAAATTACCGCCTTATATTATAATTACCCTATGCAGGACCAGTGTGGCAGTTCATAATGCAGCTGTTCGGTATCCTCTCTATACGGTGTCTCCAGACTCGAATGAGATTATCCTGGCGTTGCCTACAGAAGCGTGACTCGTCAGTAAATACAATTTCATTCCATTCTGCTTTCCACACCCTTCTTTCTTTGCACCATTGGTGGCAGAGACGTCTGTGGTTCTGCGTCATGCATAGACGAAGCAATAGATGTCTTGCTTCGTATAAATATCTTCGTCTTGCGCACAGACCACTCTGCTGTAAAGGCGTCGAATGGTACGCGCTAACACTAGATGATGCCGTAAGGACTGAATGTGCTGTGGTTCGTAATGTGGTTGAGGGATCCGTCACTGCGATGCGCATATTTTGACTGTCATTACATGAAGTGGTGTTTTCGTGGATGCGATTGAACACATTGGTCTTCTTTACCCTCCTACATTAAAGATCACATAGCCGCATTAAAGTTGTTTGGCTTTGTCCAATGCGATTTACAATTTCCATAAAAGATAATCCACAATCTCGGTAGGCCACTATCCTTCCTTTTTCGGACTCGGATACTTAATCAAAAAATGATCCATATTTACTACGAGGCATAATTGATCGGTTTTTTTCGAAAAACCAGAAGAAAAACACAATTGCTGAACTTGAACTCGTTAAAATCTCCAAGCCTTAAAAAGCGATTTGATAGATTATTAATAGCGATTAGATTTGTGATAAGTTTACAGACTTTAAGAGTTGAACCAAAATCCAATAGTTCAATGCTTATTGCTGTTAAATTAAAAATTATAGTGTGATTTAAGGTTAGATTATAACACACAAAATATAAAAGAGTCTTCTGCACCTGATATTCATAAATTGTTACATTTTATTGAACTCGAAAAAGCAGAAAAACACTCCCATATTCGTAAAAACCACTTGAAAAACAGGTTAGATTGACCCCACACTTGAAGGAGAAAAAGACTGAATCATCCACTTATAGGTTTTTCGTTAGTTTCTCTAACTAATAAATCTTGCATATTTTGTAGAATAAAACTACCAATGGAAACTGCAACTTGAGCATCGAAGAAAAATGAAACAAACTGAAAGCTTTCAGCAGATGTTTTTTATGCCTTGGTGTAAAGCATAGAATTAAAGATTGTAAAACTGGAATGGTTTGTAACATATGTGGAGAGAAACATTATCAGACTTTTTGTTTTAAGTCGTCTAAAATTAAAATGATGATTTACGGGAATCAGAAGTTAAGCCATCAGTAATTCGGTGATTTCGTATAATGAGAAGAATAAAATATTACACTGCTGGACAATTACTAAGGAAGTATAACACTATCATCCATAGCAACTACAAAAAGAAAGGAAGAAAAGTGTGGAAAATTAGAATAAGTGTGGGATATAGTAAGAAGAAGTATGCGTATGCAATTTTTTTTCCACGTCTGTTTATCACATGATAGCGTTCATAAGAGATTTAAAGGTTTTGACAAGTGTGGACAGTTGTTGTTTAAAAATAAAGTTTTACAGGAAAGATTTATTAGACGAAATTAAAATTTTGGCATTCTTCCCGACATCACTTAGATGATTTTATGCGTGGCCGAATTATTGGAAAGGTCGAAGGACGAAGAATAACAGATGCTGTCAGGGAGTTCGATGTCGCTCAAAGCGTTGTTTCACGGCTATGGAAATCATGCAAAACTACTGGAACGTTTAGTTGTCGGCACGGGGGAGGTCGTGTTAGAAGTACGATGCCTGCTGAATACAGATATATCGTCCTATCAGCAAGAAGGTACAGACGCGCCGCAGCTCAGCAGGTGGCAAATCAGTTTCTTGCTGCCTGAGGAAAGCATATCTTCCGAAAAACTGTTGTCAGACGTTTGAGGGGAGGAGGACTGTACGCTCGCAGACCTGTTGTGTGTGTCCCATTGACTAGACAGCACCGTACTGCCTGTTTGCAATGGTGTCGTGAGCATCGCAATTGGACTCAACAGGACTGGGCATGCGTACTGTTCTCAGATGAGAGTAGGTTCAGTCTATTCGGATTGTAGACGCCAACTGATCTGGCACGAGAGTGGTACTGCTTATCGTCCAGAAAATATCCAAGAATCGGACCGATATCTGATATGCAGTGTCATTGTGTGGGCCGGCTTCATGATCAATGACCGCTACATGTGCTTGCGAATGGTAATACGACAGGCCAACGATATATTAATGCATTTCTACTTCCTCATGTTCGTCTTTTCAGAGGTGCTGTCGGTGATAAATTTGTTTTTATGGACGACATTGCAACATGTCATCTAACACTCACTGTTCAGGATTGTCTAGACAACGAGAGTATTCAACGCGTCGTATGGCCATCACGTTCTCCAGATCTAACACCCATTGAGAATGTGTGGGATGTGGGATTCTTTGGGGAGGCAAGTTACTGGTCGAAACTATCCCTCGATAAACAAGAACACCCTCATCCGTGCACTCAGAGGAATGGGATAAATTACCTCAACAGCTACTGGATAATGTTGTGCACAGTATGATATGACGTGCGGAATGTTGCATCACACACCATGGTGGACATATCCCGTACTGATACCTTTCTTCAAGGTGCCTGCTGAATTTTAGATGCATTGTTCCATTTTTCAGTATGCAGCATCAAATGAACTTTTTTTTGTTCAGATGTTTCACAGCTTTTGAACTTTCCAAAACAATAAATATTCTTTATTCTAATGTCTGATCAGTGTGGCAACTATATTTTATCCTACTAGGCCTCGTGTCTCGCTTAATGTTATGCTACATTGCAATTTGTGATCCGTCCTTCGCAGTTGTCCAGCAGTGTATTACAAACCTATTGCGTATAAGTAAAATGGAAAGGTAGTGAATCAATTACTCGTTTACTGTTAGATAACGGCTCAATGCTCTTATTTATTTGTCAGAAACTAGTTGACAAATTAAATCCCGTAACGAAAAGCGAAGAAAAATGATCAGTTTTCACTTTCCGAAGCAAAGAGGCTATAAATAAAACTTATGATGTAATAAAATTTATGATGTTATTAATGAAAAATCTGTGTTCTAATGTCACATGAAATACATCATAAATAAAATGTATGATGTATTTCATGTGACATTAGAACACAGATTTTTCCCTAACTCAAGAATGGAAATAGAAGCTTTGGTTACAGATTAAATATGAGTATCAGACACACTATCCCCTGAAGCAAATGTAGTAAATGAAAATGTAGAACTAAGAAATTATACCCTTGCTGACTCCTCTAATTGTGCTGAGCCTGTAACCATTTTGATAGGGAGGGATTATTGTTACAGCATTGTGACTATTAAAATCAAACATTTGAATAAAAATCTTGTAGCTGTTGAAAGTATTTTTGGTTGGTGCCTACAGGGCCAAAACACTTATAAAAACATTTCTCTCATACTTAATGTAGTGGTAGAGGAAAATTTAATTTCGGAACAAATAGAAAAATTTTGGAATTTGGAAAACTCTGGTTTAGTTCATGAAAGCAAAGAAAATAATTCTTTCTAAAGTTTTGTCCTGTTTTGAATCAAATATTAAATATGAAATTCAATGATACATCGCTTGATAGTCGAGGGGAAACTAGATAAGCAAAATTTAAGTCGAGAAAAGACTGAAGTAAGATTTGACAGGTTAAGAAGATTATTTAGAAATCCCTAGCTATTTGAAGAATGCATATAAGTGTTAGATGATTACAGAAAACAGGGAATTATTGAGTTAGTGCCCAATTCGAATAAAATGGAAAACGTTTTGTTTGTCATAGAGAGAAATCAAACGGGATGATCATGTGATCAGTAAATTACTTTTGGTCTTTGATGCTTATGCTAAGTTTTCGAATTATCTTTCTTTAAAACTGTATGCATGTTGGTCCAAATCAGTATCCAGAAAGTTTTGATATTCATTTGAGATTTAAAGTTAAACCGATAGCTTTTACCATTGACATGTAGCAAGCTTTTTTGAATATTGTAGTCCACGAAGAAAATAGAGACGTGTTACACGAACTCCCTTTACTGAGTATCAAAAACAAATTCTGAACCACCCATATTATAAAGATTCCCTAGAGTTTTGTTCGGGAAAAATAGTAACCGTTTCTTATTGGCAAGAACAATTAAACATCACTTAATAAAGTATTTGTAAACTGGTTTTTTCTTAAAAGATAACTTCTACGTTGACGATATAATCGGAAGTCATGAGGATGTAGAAAATTCTATATTCGTTTCATTAAAATCTAAAAGAATTTTCAGTCAAGCAAATTTACAGCTGATGGCGAACTAATTCTAAAGATTTAAAATAAATATGGAAACAGAAACAATTCATTTCAATTGATGAATCCGTAACCATACGAGAAGAAAATCTTCCTTACAAAGTTTTGGGTATAGTGTGGGATAATTGTAAAGACTTGTTTTATTTTGACATACGTGGATCAATTGATCCAATGTCTAACAGAATAGACACTGAGGTATTTATACTACAAGTCTTAGCACGAATATTTGACACATTGGGATTTCTAAAACCATTTACTTTGTGAATCAAGTGTCTGATGCAAGATGTTTGGTCTTCAGGTATTAAATGGGATGATAACCTGGCTATTAATTAAGTTATTGCTCGGAAAAGTTGGTGCAATGAAATACCACAACTGATATTTTGATATTGTCACAAACCCTCTAGGATCGTTTAATAACACAAAATATCTTCATTTCGGACAACACATTTATTTCATATTAGCATATACTAACATCAATTATTTACTCAAATATTAATTTAGACGTTTCTTTCCACATTATCCAAAGACACGTTTATTTTCCGTCGCATAATGAGAAGAAAGTTAATCATTCTCATAGACTCTTGATAAGGCATTTATGATAACATTATTATTACTGGACTTACGAGCTATTGTGACATCATAGGAAGAGACAGCCAATGACCATCTCTGTAGTCTGTCATTCTCTCGAATGGTTTCTATAAGATATTTAAGAAAATTGTGATCTGTGAATAAATTTATAAAAGTTCCTTAAGTCCATGCTTCACAATTGGCTGAAGCACATATCACAGCGAATGCTTGTCTCTCAATAGTTCTCCATTTAGACAGTGCTGGAGCTAATTTCTGACTTGTGAAGGTTATTGTTTTAGGATTTCCACATGTGTCTCTCTGCATTAAACATGCTCTAAATCCAGTAATCGAAGCATCTGTGCGGAGTTCAAATTTGCCTATTTAAATCAGGGGTTGACAATGAAGTGACAGCACATAAACTATCTTTCAATATATTATATAAAGTTAAATATAAACATTATGATATATCAGATATTACTTTCTATTTCTTATTAGATTCATAATGAAAAAAATGTATCATCCCATTTAATACTTGAAGACCAAACATCTTGCATCACACACTTGATTCACAAAGTAAATGGTTCCAAAAATCCCAATGTGTCAAATCAGATGAAAACTTTTTATATGGGATATGATTTGGTACAGTATATGATTTGGTACAGTATTCTGGTCAGGTCTGTTAATGGCTTAGCAATGTTCACATAATGATGCACATATTACCTGAAATAGTTTTGAACAGTTCTAATATTGATCTTAAAGCTTTCTTTGTTCTTGGCGACTTGGTTTTTAATTGCTGCAATTTTATCCGGATCGGGCCCATGTTCTCCTGATCCAGCTACATGAACCAAGAATTTTACCTTCGATCGAGCCAAGGTACTGTGATGACTAATCGCGACTTCTCTAAGAAATTGAGGTGACTCATCACATATATTCTGAGAAACTCTTGAACTTCTACAAAACACTTCAATTCGCGAATAAAGCTGAAAATTGCGAAGTAAAACTAAAAACTTTTCTATCAAATTTCTATGCCAATGGTATTAATTTCATGAAATGTATTCAACTAATCAGCACACTTTGTAGACGTGGTTTATACATTCTCAAGGTGAGATCTGATCCGAATACAGAACATTTGCTCTCTAAATCCCATGCTAAGAGGATACTCTGTTTCAGTCCTCCTAAATTTCTTTGTTTCCATGTATGTTGCTTTGTCTGCAATAAATGTTATTTATTCTAAAAAATACCTTCTGAAAACTGTTAAATATCAACTAACTTACACCATAATGATGACCCAGCGTCAACGCAGCAATAAATAAGATTCGAGAAATGCTGTTTAATGACACGAATTTCAGCAAGCGCTTTCCCACATCTATTCCGGAGGAGTATTTACTTAATAAAAAAGAGACGAAAAAAGCTGATATTCCCACAAGCGTTCTCCCCTCGCTCATCGACCTACATTCGGCGTAAGAGAACCCACTTCCACTTACTACTCCGAGGGAGAATTTTGTTTGCGCATCATATTTCCTGATCATCTTTTGTTATTAAATAAAATGACGGAAACCGTTCCAAGATTGACAGCTCTAAAAATCTCTGTCTACAACAATGCAGATTCAGCTCTATGGTTCGCAATGCGTGAATCAACATTTGAATTGTAAATTCCAAAGGCCATCACAGAGAGCAGGATGAAATACAATTACTGCGTTTCCCACTTCCCGCTTGAGACGGCATCGCTAGTGAGAGATGTTTTCATGAATCCAGACAAGGAAGATCCATATGTACATTTGAAAAAGAAGTTGATAAAACGTAGTGGAGAATCTTCTCACCAGGAGATACGGAAACTTTTACAAGGTGAACCAATCGGAGATAGATAACCAACAAAGCTTCCCCGTGTGCTCAAACGACAAGCTGAAAGTCACCAAGTGCCTGAGAAACTCATGCTAGAACTTTTCCTGTAGCACTTGTGAATTCTGTGCAAAATTTTCTCGCGGCTATAACACCACTGATACTGTAAAAAGCAGCGGAAATTGGGGAGCGTATCACAGAATATACACCAATATCTGTAAGAAATTCTTTTTATTCAAACGAAAGAAATTTGCTGTCTGATATTGAAAAAGTAAATGCTCGAATTCACAATATTTGTCAGATACAAATTCACAATATTTAAGTAGAAGTTACGCAATTAAAGAATAGTACCTTCCAAAATCATCATCGCAATAAATCTAAAAATTATGATTTTTCTTGGTACCATTTTATATTTGACAAAAAAACAAAAAAATGCATTCAGCCTTGCAAATATGAGACAAAAAACGAGAGTAGGTGATGGTATAGGCAACTGTCACCTTGCCCATATCTTCCCGTCGCCTTTTTGTATATGATAAGCGTACAAACACTGTTTTTAATTGACACTGGTTGAGATAGTAGTATTTGCCTAGCAACACGATAACAAAAATTAACCCTGCGCAAATGAACCTTTATGCAGCTAATAATTCTGCATTTCAGGTTTTCCTCACCTCGAACTTTAAATTTGGATTTTGGGTAGATTTTGGGTAAATGGTCCTTTTTGGTAGGAAATGTTTGTACTCCAATTATCGGCGCAGATATTTTATACAATTTCAATCTTTTACCCCATTTAAATAGAAAGAAACTCATTGATTCCAAAAAAAAATATTTAATTACTCTTTGTAATTTAAGTACAGATAACATTCTTTGAATTAAAACAGTATCAGGTGACACTATACATCATAATCTTTTAAAGGAATTTCTCGACATTACTAAACCTTCTAGACCTGACAGAAATAAAACACCCCCTCTGACATTACATTCAAACAACCGGTCTTCCTGTTTGTGGGAAAGTCCGTCGACTCACGCTGGATAGATTGCGTATTGCTCGAGAGGAATTTCAAAGCATGATTGATCTCGGTCAATGCGTCCTTCAAAGAGTAATTACGGATCACCTTTACATCAGGTCAGTAATAAAAGATTCTACTGAATGACGGCCTTGGGGAGATTTTAGAAGTCTCAATGCTTAAACAAATAAAAGTAATTACGGTATTCCAAATATTTTGGATTTTACTTCTGAGTTAAATGAAACAAAAATTTATTCACGCGCGTCTAGATTTAATGAAAGCTTATCATCAAATTCCTATAAATCCTGATGACCTACATAAAACTTCAATAATTACCCCATTTGCATTATATGAAAGTACTAAAAAACAATTTGGACTTTGTAATGCTGCAGCAACATTTCAAAGATTTATAGATGAAATAACTCGCGTAATCTGCCTTTTGTCTATGACTTTGAGGATGATATTATAGTTTCTTCCCACTTACCTGAAGTACACTTAGAACATTTAAAAAATTTTATTTCAACGTTTAGATATTATGGATTGACTATAAAAGCTTATAAATGCATTTTTGGCGTTCCTACACTAAACATTTTGGGATTCAAAATTTCTGAATTCGGTATCGAACTTCTTTCCCACCGCGTAGAATGCATTTTAAAATTTCCAAAACCAACTACAATTACTCAATTGAGACGTTTTCTACTGTTAATTAATTTTTATTGACGTTTTATACCTAATACCGCAAATATTTTAGCTCCATTAAATACGTTTCTGAAAGGTATTTAAAATAAAAAAAAGGAATCTAAACATTCTACACGAATAAAATCTTGCAAAATTTTTCAATGAAATGAAATATCAGATCATGCATTTCCTGTTTCCAAAAACACTCTTTCAAAAGCAGCTTTTCTTAGACACCCATTTTCGGGAACAAAACTATGTGTTCACGTTGATGCTAGTGGCTTTGCACTTAGTGATTCTATCATGCAATTAAACAATAGTACAAAGGAACCAATCGCTTTTATGTCAATGAAATTCAGTAATAATCAAAAACATTGGTCTACCTATAATCGCGAATTATTGGCAATTTACACAGCAATAAAAATGTTTAAACATATTCTTGAAGGTCGTGACTTTACAATCTACACAGATCAAAAGCGACATATATATGCCTTCAAACAGAAACCCGATAAATGTACCCCACGTCAGCTGAGACACCTAGTCAACATTTCACAGTGGTCAACTAATATTCGTCACACCACAGGTATAGAACAATCAAGTGGCAGACACACTATTCCGCAAAGAAATAGAAAATATCTCTACTATTCCTTTAAATGTTGAAAAATTTATTCTCGCACAAGAATAGGATCCAGAATAAAAATCCCTTCTTCAAAATCCATCTGCTTTTAAATTGAATTAAATATTTATTCCTCTTTTAAATGTGCATTTATATTGTGATATGTTGACAGGCAAATCTCGACCATTTGTCCCAAAAATATATCGCCTAATCATTTTTAATCAACTATACGGATTTTCACATCCGGGAATATCCGCAAGTAAAAAGTTGATTAGTTCACGATACGTTTGGCCCAACATGTATAAATACATATCAGAGCAAGTAAGATATAGTGAACTCTGTCAACGTTCTAAAATTCACAAACATACAAAAACTCCATTAGATACATTTAAGTTACAAGATTCTCGATTTTCGCAATTTTATCTTGACCTAATGGGAACCCTATCTCCAAGTTATAGTAATATATATTGTCTCACAATTATTGATCGTTTCACCAGATGGCCAGAGGTTGTTCCTAATCCTGCTGCCAAAGCTTGAACCGCATGTAAAGCTCTTTTCAATGATGGAATCTCGTGATTTGAATGTCCTTCGCAAATCACTACTGACCAAGGAAGACAACTAGAATCTGCACTTTTCCATGAATTGCTAATTCTAAGTGGTTCCAAGCAAACACGCACTACAACATACCATCCGATATCAAATGATATCATCTAAAGGTTTCACCGTCATTTGAAAAGTTCTTTAAATGCCATGAAAATCCTATATGGACAGACACATTACCCATCATTTACTAGGTATTAAAACTGCCTTTAAGAATGATTTACAGTCAAATAGTGCCGAACTTGTCTACGGAAAATCTCTTGTTTTGCCAGCGGATACGTTCAATGAATTCGACAGCAAACAATCCTTAGACAAAACATTTGCAACAAATCTTAGAGAACAGATGAAGAAGCTCAAACCCATCAGTGTTTGTCGGCAATGACAAAATCCTATTTTTGTGCATTCATATTTTCCTGCGCACTGACCATCAACAACCTCCTTGAAGCCAGCCATACACCGGACCGCACAAGGTACTTCAACTATCATCAAAAATAATCACCATCCCGCTGGAAGATCGTTCAACGACAATTTCTTTAGATAGAGTAGTACCAGCATGTATTTTAAAGGAATCCGAACAAGATGACTGTGATTCAGATGTGAATACTACAGCAAGCAAAAACATCAAGCAACCAATCTCGACTAAAAGTGGTAGAAGAGTGCATTTTATTGATAGACTTGCATAATCTTAAATATAATCATATTTTATTGAGCACACACATAGTGTGAATTACAATATATCATTTTCAATACTCTGTTTTATATATACATTTAAATTCGAACACACTATTCATCATGCATAATTGTTAAAAATTATATTTTATTGTGTGTGAATAATGATCAATGATATATTAAGTATTATATTTTATATTTAATAATTTTCACAACATATTATTCATCATGCTCAAGTTTGATATTCATTTTATGGCATAGTGGCAATGCTATATTGTGTGTATCAAGTATTGTATTTTGTATTTAATAGATTTCACTATATTATTTTCATCATATGCAATCTTCAAATTTATTATAATTATGGCATCGGGAAAATTTTACTTAAGATGATATCTCTACATTTTATAACAAATATATATATATATATATATATATATATATATATATATATATATATATATATATATATATATATATATATATATATATTGCTTTCCTCAAATTATAATTTCTCAATTTACTTTCATTGCTTTTCTTAACACATATTCTGTATCGATCGGTTCCCTCGCTGGGGGGTTTGAAATATAAATTAAGTAAGATTTTTAAAGACTGACTACGGATAGGAAGGTCCTGGGTTCGAATCCCGCTTCAGGCATGGATGTACTTTCTCTCTATCCTGTATTTGCCCTTTCTTTGTATGTGAATGAAGTATGAATGATGCCTACCCTATAAACGAGTCCCTAGGGCATGTGTGAGGCTGAGATGGTGGCCCACCCCCTGTGGATCACCCGGGGCAACGCCTCGGTTGCTAAGAGGACACTGTGTCTGGCCAGTTCCTTGGTATCGGGAACAATAGATTAATAGATTCTGATGCAGTTGTAACTGTCTACAATCTGCCTTTGAAAAAAAAAGCTTTTAAAAGATAGATAAAATAATTACTCTTCCGGAAATCAATCAGCAAATCAAATAAAAAATTAATCAGCAAATATGAGAATTTTTTATAAAGACAATACTATAATCTTTAAATGCGATTTTCTCAGAACTGGCTAGCTGTAATAATTAGTTGATTTGCTATTTATTTGTAATTGGTAATTATTGCAGATACTTTTCAAAATCATTATTATATTTTTAAAATCATCAAATAATTTTCAAAATCATTAAAAGAAACGCTTCTGCTGCTTTAATACATACAGATTGAAGAACTTAGATATTGTATATTTTTAATAATTTAAAAAAATAAAAAGCTAACTTAATTACCTCGCAATAGATTTTATAGTATATAATAAACTACTGACAACAGATGAAATTTTGGTGAAAATTTTGAAAGCAAATTTTTCATATTAAATTCCTCGTACAGAAAGATTTCCGTTTCTAATAATGTAAAAAATATCACTTCATACAAGAACCCGTGTTATTATATATCTTTTAGTATTTTTTTAATTGTTTTGCACAAATACTAAAATTAATGCGTCTCTCCAATGAATATTTGTTTTTCAAAAATAGAACAATGGCAAAAATATAAAAACAGGGACATCTTAACGCTAGTGTTTACAATAGTATTCTAATCATTGAATATTTAATATAGAACTTGTCAATATCACATTTCCTCACATATTCAAATTAGCCCTACGTTAAATATTTTTTGCCTTCACAGAATTATAACTGCTTTGACATGTAAATCATCATAAACTATAAATTTAGAGAAAGATTTTTTTTTTAAAATTCTTTTGTACAATAAGGATTTAACTTCATTCTTCTTTTGATGGTTATAAATAAAAATATTTAGCTAATTTCGATTCGATTAATCCAATATTTTGAAATAATTTTGATTTAAGAAGTAAATATTCGCAAAATTTATTTTTATAAACATAAATTCACTAAACAGAAATGAATACTTTGTCAAATTCGAAACTGTTAATTTTACATAAAATTTAACCTGTTAAAAATACATATTATAATTTATTAATTTATCACAAAAATAAAATTTATTTATTATGTCAGAAACATCTTATTAAAGGTCAAATTATTTAACTTTAGTATTAGAATTAAGTCATTGAACTTTGATTTCGAAAACATACTAAAGGAATAAAAAAGCCCTAACATAGTACTTATTTGAAATATTTAGTTTCAAGAATGTGAAAGTATTATATTTAGCGCAAAGCTGCTGTTAGATATTGAAGTATATGGGAAAAAAAGCTTAATACTTTAAATTTAATCCCTAAATTAGTAATTTATTTACTAATATTTCTTTTCCATGATGAAGGAAATTTCATATTATCCGGAATTTGTAAGTAATTTTAATTTAATGATTTTAAATTATACTTACAAAATATTAGTTTAAAATATCCTTAATTTTACGAAAAACAAATATTGAAATAATTTGAAACCACACAATAAAGACAGTAAATAATTTAACATATTTTCCGTTGTTTTCCTCATACAAAAAATGTTTGTGATTACTCAATTTAAGCAATTTTTAAATATTTAAATTTGATCATTAGAGAGACAGAGTTTATGGTGAAATTATATTATAATGTCTCTGAAACAGATATGCATTTCTTAAACAAACATTAAAGGGAGTATTTCTGGTAATTTTTATGAAATCAGCATTTCTTGATGTATTTTAATATTATTTGTCAGTCTTATAGCAAAATGTGAAATGAGTGAAACTTTTAATGAATATTAAAATTTTCTTGTTAAAAATAATAGTTTCCTTGTAAAGTTATAGATCTTAAGCGTAACAAAATAATATAATTTTTTGTGGAATAAAGAATAACATAAATCCCATTCTAAAATTCGAAAAAAGTTATGTAAGAGAATTTGTTACTTACTATTTTGTTATTACCTTGATCTTGGTATTTTAGCCAGTGCTTGAAATATATGTTCTGAAAATTTGAGTAGTGTGAAGATAACAATATGAAAAATTTCAAAACATGTTTAGTCATATTCTCCAGCAAACAAAAAACAAATGTGCATGCAGTCAATTTTAAATTATCTACAAGTAGAATGAAGATAGCAGAATGATCAATTGGTGTTTCTGATTACATCAATTTGACATCAGGATTGACAAATGCCTAACTAGTGGGACTTGGGAATTTTTTCCAATTCCGTGGAAAACCCATAAATGTAAATTTAAATCAAATGCAGTACTGGTTTAGTGTATGCACATTTCCAATCGAATTATCTTGGAAATATCTGTTTCATGATGTATTCTAGGTGAGCGTGTCAATAATTTGCCTTCAGCTGGCCAGAACAAATTATTGAAATGCCACATTGTTAATTCCCTATTCTTGGATATATATATATTACACTATTGGCCATTAAAATTGCTACACCATAAAGGTGACATGTTACAGACGTGAAATTTATACGAAAGGAAGAAGGTGCTGTGATATGCAAATGATTAGACTTTCAACGCATTCAGACTAAGCAGGCGTCAGTAGCGACACCTATATTTTGTTTAAATGAGGAAATTATTCAGCCGGTTCCTCATACACAAATTGCATTTGAACGTTGTTGCCTGGTGAAAAGTTGTTGAGATGCCTCGTGTAAGAAGGAGAAATGCGTACCAGCACGTTTCTGACTTTGATAAAGGTCGAATTGTAGCGTACCGGGATTGCGGTTTATCTTATCGCAGTATTGCTGCTCGCGTCGGTCGAGATCCAATGACTGTTAGCAGAATATGGAATCGATGGGTTCAGGACGGTAATACGGAACGTCATGCGGGATCTCAACGGCCACCTATCACTAGCAGCCGAGAAGACATGCATATTATCCGCATGGCCGTAATGGATCGTGCAACAACGTCACGAGCCGTGAGTCAAGAAACGGGGTCGTTTGGAAGACAACAAGTTTTTGCACAAAGAGTTCGACGGCTTTTGCAGCAGTATGGACTCTCAGCTAGGAGACCATGGCTGCGGCTTCCCTTGACGCTGCGTCATAGACAAGAGCGCCTTCAATGGTGTGATCAACGACGAACCTGGGCGCACGAATGACGAGACGTCATCTTTTCAGATGAATCCAGGTTCTGTGTACAGCATCATGATTGTCGCATCGTGTATGGCGGCATCGTGGTGAATGCATACTGGCAGCGTGCATTGGTCATCGCCATACTGGCCCATCACCTGGCGTGATGGTATGGGGTGCCATTGGGTACAAGTCTCGGTCACCTCTTGTTCGCATTGACGGTGCTTTGAACAGTGTACGTTACATTTCTGGTGTGTTACGACCCGGGGCTCTACCCTTTATTCGAGCCCTGCGAAACCCTACGTTTCAGCAGGATAATGCCCAACCGCATGTTGCCGATATTGCTCGGACCTTCCTTGATACGAAACATGTTCGGCCGTTGCCCTGGCCAGCACGTTCTCCAGATCTTTCACCAATAGAAAACGTCTGGTCAACGGATGCCGAGCGACTGGCACGTCACCAAAAGCCAGTCACTACAGTCAGTGAACTGTGGCATCGTGTTGAATCTGTATGGGCATCTGTACCTGTACATGCAATCCAATCTCTGTTTGACTCAATGCCCAGGCGTATAACTGCTGTTATTACTGCCAGAATTGGTTGTTCTAGATACTGATTTCTCAGGATCTATCCAGCCAAATTTTTTGAAAATTTAATCACTTGTTATTTTTGGTACAATGTATTTGTCCAATAAATATCATTTTGTTATCTGGATTTCTTCCTGGTGTAGCAATTTTAATGTCCAGTAGTGTATATGTATATATATATATTATATATATATTATATATATATATATATTATATATATATATATATATATATATATATATATATATATATATATATATTATATATATATATATATATATATATATATATATATATATATATATATATATATATATATATATATATATTATATATATATATATTATATATATATATATATATATATATATATATATATATATATATATATATATATATATATATATATATATATATATATATATATATATATATATTATATATATATATATATATATATATATATATATATATTATATATATATATATATATATATATATATATATATATATATATATATATATATATATATATATATATATATATATATATATATATATATATATATATATATATATATATATATATATATATATATATATATATATATATATATATATATATATATATATATATATATATATATATATACACAAACATATATATGAGTCCTGTTTCACTCTCAGAAGTTATTCTAAGTAGTTAATTGTATATGTGAAAATATTACCATCCTACGAACATTATGTCTGATTCAAACAGTGAAGAAGAATTTTATTTTTATTATGAATGGGTAACTCCTCGGACAACGGACTGTGAATTCGATGATCATTCTGGGGATCGCAATTGGTAACTAGTCGACAGTTAAGCATTTCCGATTTTTTGACACTCTTATAAATTATTAAAGCTTTTAAAATGAGATAATAAGTAGCAAGTTATTCAATTTATATCTTGGTACATTATAGGTACATTGTGAAATTAAATAAAACCTGAGAGATTACAAAGATTAATTATTTGCAGAACAAAATATATATAATCTAATTTCAATAATATGTAACTCTAAAAAGTGAAAGAACTTTTTATATATATTGTTGCATTATTATATTATATATAGTTGCATTTTATTAAAATTAAATTTTATATTTTGAACAAAAAATCAATGCACAATTGCTTAAAATACTAAATTTATTCAAAAGTTAAAAAAATTAGCATTTAATTTATTACTTATTTTATCCCTTCTAATATTAAACAAAATTTTTAACTTTTTAAAATTTTATATTTTTGAATAAATTAAGTAAAATATTTCTTATACTTTAACCTTGTTGCCAAATATATATACATATATATTATACAAAGAAGAAACTAAAATATATTAATAATTTAAAAACTTGATAAAAAGAAAGTGAAAATTAGTATTATATGCGTTGCTTATATATTTCAGTTGTTAGATAGCCTTTTATAATTAAAACTAAATGCGAATAAATATAGAAAAGTAAAACGTAATTAGCTGTTTCTTCCTTGAAACACTTTCGGTTTTCGCTCGCATTAGTTAGTTCAGTAAATAAGTTCCCCAGCTACGATTTCACGGTAATCCGTCAATTCTGGGGGTTGATTTTGAAACACTGCATTGAAGCCAGTTGCACCTACCAAAGGGCTCAGGATAGCCGGAAAACACACTGAATTGTTTGCTCGAGTTATCTCGGGATAGCCGGTTAAAATGTTAAATCAGTGGTTTCCAGCCTGTGGGCCTTGCCCCCCCCCCATGGGGTCGCGAGAGTGTTGCAAGGGGTGCATGCAGCTGTTTCCAAAATATCATTTTCGAATACATACCAAAAAAGTAGAATAGGTGTCAAAAAAATGAATCAGCAATATACATAATCCACAATCCTCGCCGCTAATTTTTCGGGTACAAATGCTAAAACATCCCATCCATATTCTTGGAACGAAATATTTCGCTTTCACGTTTGGAGCCGAGCTCCGGTGTGGCGTGGAATCAAAAAATAAGCACTCGCAACATCCCGGGTATTCTCGTGTTTACTCGCGCCAAACTTCAGTAAACAGAAGCATGTGATTGTTTCTGTTTTCTATGAACAAAATTAGTTTGCTAGTAGTGCTTGCGATAACCACGTTGATATATACAGGGCCGGCCCCAGGGTAGGGCTATCCGGGTGTCCACTCGGAGCGCAATGATCTAGGGGCGCCAAAAGCATGGAAAAAGAAAATAAACTGGTAAAAAAAATAAGTTACAGGCTTCTATAAAATGCACTCTACAAAGTAAAGAATATTTTTTATCATTCTGATATCTTATCAATAAATTATTTTTCATAATATTGCGTTGCCATCGGATCCTTATATTGTAAGTATACCAAATATCATTGAAATCGGTTCACGAGAATATTCACAAAAACGTGTTGCAAGATTTAACTGATAGTTTTGATTTGATTTCGAAACCAAGCGAAACAAGATCTACTTTTTAACTGCATATAAAATGGAAGTAAACTTAAAGCAATGCATTATTTGCCACTAGACTTCGGCTGCTGCGAAATAAAATAGTTTAAATTGTAAGTGCAAAAAAGCTTTAAAAAAGTGCTTGTGCAAATTGTCCGATATATCTGAAGATCTTTGCGATCAATTAATAGAAAAAGTAAAACTATCTTCTTTTGCATTGCTAGTAGATGAGGCTACCGATGTTCTTAAGGATGCACACTTGATAAGATATGTTGTGGAAACTGATGTTAGAGAAGACATGTTATTCTGTAAACTATTGAATGCAATACTACAGCAAGGGAAGTTTTTAAGATCATTGATAATTTTTTTTAATGAAAATGGCATCCTGTGGGAGAACTATGTTGGACTATGCACAGATGGAGGTCCATCTGTGATAGGAAAAAAATGCTGGTCTACAGGCACTATTTCGAAAGGTGGCTCCTCGTGCAATTTGGACGCATTGCATGATTCATAGATAATCACTAGTTTCAAGAGATATGGATGAAGATCTACTAACAGTATTTGAAGTTATTACAAGAATTGCGTAAATTTTTATCAAAAATAGCCCATTAAGAGGAAGGCTTTTCTCAAAATTGTGTGATGACATGGGTTCAGAATATAGATCACTTCTATACTATTGTGAGGCACGTTGGCTTTCTCGTGCCAAAGTACTTCAAAGGGTGTTTGAGTTAAAAGAAGATATCGTCATATTTCTTAGTGATAATAATAGAGATGAAGCATACTTGTTTTATGACACGAAATTCCGTGTAAAACTTGCGTATTTAGTTTATATTTGTCAAAGACTCAGTATTTTAAATAAATCAATGCAAGGGGCTCAAATTCATGCTTTTACGCAGAAAAACAAGATTACTGCATTTATGAAAAAATTGGAACTGTGGATAATAAGTTTGAAAAAAAATAACTTTGACATGTACCCCACTTTTAAAATTACCTGTCTTGCTGATGAAATAGAAGAAAGTAAAGTTCTTATTAATAATCATTTGACCAGTCTATGGAATCAATTCTCGTTGTACTTTAAAGATCTTGACATGTCCAAATATGAATGGATTACAAGCCCATTTGTGTTTGAAAAATATGATGATTACAACCTTACAAAAGCAGAGCAGGAAATGACTTATCTAGTGATAGCACATTAAAGCAGATGTTTCGAAATGAAAATAATATTGTTACGTTATGGCTACGAGTAAAGGACGATTTTCCTACTTAGACCAACAAAGCTTTAGAAATTTTATTATCTTTTGTAACATCTTACCTATGTGAAACTGGTTTTTCTACAGTAGCTGTCTTAAAAACAAAGTATCGATCTCCCTTAATGATTGAAAAGGAACTGAGAACCGCGATTTCTTCAATGATACCACGGTTTGAGAAAACTTGTGCAGAAAAACAAGCTCAACCGTCGCATTAAATTTTCATGTTGTAGTAGTATTAATTATATATTCTTTTTTTGTTTTGTTATTATATTTCTTATAATAATTATATTATATTTTTACATAATATCGTATATTATGTTGTAGCCCATTAAATAAATTATAATATCAGTTGAGTACTTATGAAATTTGATTTTGATATAAATTAACGGTACATGACAATTTGATTTTTAAAGGGGGCACACCAATTTTTTTAAAAGGGGGGCGCCGGTACAAAAAGTCTGGAAACCACTGGGTTAAATGTTCTTCCCAACTAGACTAATAAATTGTAATATCGTTAAGAAGTTTCATAATTTTCTGAAAAGTAGCTGGAACATCCACAAGTCCCCATGGCGTTACTTTCCATCGATACTGTCCCTCAGTAAAACGAAACTTGTTAGTTCTTGACTATCTTGATCCAATGGAATTTCCTAATAACATTGAAGGATGCCTAGAGCTGATAGATACTTTGCCGCACCAGCTTTGAAACGTCATTTTTCTGAATTTTGCTTTGGAAATAATGCTATTTTAGACTCAGAATTTAGTCCCCGATAATCGACACAGAATTGAATCTCTCCACCTTTTTTTTGCGAGACATACAATCTCTGCAGAAGATCATTCTATCAAATCCTTGTTTAATAATTCTTATATTTGATTTTCCACCTGAGGTTTTAAGGATTATGGTATTCGGTATTCATAAGGCTGTTTCCATTCAATTCCAGTTTTTAATATTATTTTATGAGTTTGTACCTTAGCGCGTTTCAATTCATCATTAAATACAATTCTGTAGTATTTGAGAATTGTTAAAAGCTGAGTCTTTTTTTTTTTTTTTTTGGAGATAGATTTGACAATTCTGTCTTTTCTTCTAGTGGTTTCCAACATTCTTTTATTTCTCCACGGCCTCCTACAGGTACAGGTTGAACTTCCCCAAAATCTTATTTATTACAGATATATTTCCGTAGCTTGTTCTGATGCAAATGACGAATGCTTCCATCCGGTTGCTTAACTGCATAAGAGTGTGGTGATTTGTGTTGTACAATTTCTCCTGTACCTTTCCACCTAGAAAAAAGTTTGTAAAGTCTCAATTTGTACAATTACTTCATCCCCAACAGATATTCCTTTTGATTTGGATTTTAAATTATGATAATGCACATATTTTTTGTTGAATTTTAGTATGTTTGTTGGCGTATTCTACAGCTTTCTGCAATCTATTTCAATCCTTCTGAAGATAATCAGTGATTGATTCGCCAATACCTTGAAGCAGAATAACTTCATCTTCCCATGTAAATTTTAAAATAGATAAACGTCTAACTGGGGAGCGTCCCTGAACTATTAAGTATGGTGAGACCCTAGTGGTAGCGTTTGGAACTTCACGATATGTCCATAAAAGAAAAGGCAACTGTTTGTACCATCCTCTAACTTGCGACCTTATAGCATGATGTAACATTGACTTCATTGTGCCAATGCATCTTTCTAGCAATCCGTTAATCTATGGGTAACTTGGTGAAGAGAATTTTGGTACAGTCCTTAAACTTTAAAGAAATTCTTGCGTTAACTTGGCAGCAAAATTTGTTCCGTTGTCCATAGCAACGATTTGAGTAATGCCAGTCCTCATAAAAATTTTTATAAAGGCATCGAAAGTCGTTTTTGCAGTCAAAGATTTAATAGGAATTTCCTCTGGCCACCGACTGTGCTGATCTATAACATACATTACATACTGATATCCGCTAGAAGACAGGTTCAATGGGCCCTAAAATGTCAGCATTCACTACTTGGAAGGGTAGTTCTAATCTTCCAACAGCTTCTAAAGGTCCTCTGTCTTTCAGTTTGGTTTTCTTCCGCAGTTGACAATCGTGACAAGATTTACACCAACGTTTTACAACTCTTGGCATACCTTCTCATCAAAAAAATATTGCAATTCATTCCTCGGTTTTTCTAGAGGCAAGATGTCCTCCTGTTGGTGTTTTGTGAGCTAATTTGAAAATTTCTTTTCTTCTGCAATTCTGGAACTACAAGCAGTACATATTTCTGTCCTGACACATTGCCTGTACGGTACAGTAAATCTGATTGCAGCCAGTGATTGTTCTTACGCTTCTGGCATCTTCAAAACTTCGATTTAATAATTTCCCCTAACAGTTTCCCTGTTAGCAATGAACAGTTGTCCTGTGCTAACAGGGCAACTGTTTATTTCTTAATATCTTTGCTTGTGAAATTGGACTATCATTTTCTTAATCTTTAACAGTGATTATTTCTTTGTTTAACAAGTTACTTGCCGCTGAAATAGTAGAAACCTCTACTTCAGAATTTTCTAAATCAAATCTTTCTTTAATTGCTTCTATCTTCATTCCCTTCATATTGAAAGCACTCAAAACTATTTCTTTCCCATGGATATTTTTTATTTCTTCTCCGAGATAGTTTCTTCTTTGTTCTTTCAACAAACTGAAAACTTTAAGAGTGATCAAAGCTTGCTCATGCAATCCTTCCACAATCACAACATGCACCATGATATACGGCCTGATATCATCATCTGCTGACCAAAGACTAAGTGGAACAGAAACAAGCTTATCTTTAACCGGAGATCCAGCTGTAAATTTCCAACCAAACAACAAATACAGTCAAATGGAAAACCTCAAGGGAATTTTCCCACTTGACTACAACATTTTTTCAGGTATCGCTGACTTCCACAGACTGTAATTTCCGCACTACTATTAATGATTCCCTGAAACTTATTATCTCCCATTTTAAATCAACTCGAAAAAGCTCACCATCCTTTTCCCTAATTGAAATTTTCCAATCGAAACTTGCATTACCTATTTTAATGCAAAGTTCATTTAACTCTTTTTTGCCTACTTCTTCAGTCTCACTCTTATTAGAAACTTGAGATAATGTATTCACTTGAGAGCAATATTTCTTCAAATGACCTTCTTGACATTTGTGTAACACTTTAACACCTTTTTACCCGGAGCGCAACTCGCAGTATTCCTGTCGAAAGGAGTATGTCGTCGTTTATCTGGTTTTTTTTTTTCGAAGAAACTTTTTATTTCTAGCTTTAGCTGAAAAAAGTTTCCTTTCAATTTTGTTCCTCTTTGTTCCATGTGGGGCTGGAAATTTTTGGTATGATTATGGGAAATAATGGTGAAACTTTTTGGTATCAAAACTAAGAAATTATCAATATCCCTCCCCAATTCAGGGACAGGAAGCCAATTTTCAGTTTTATTCAAAAACATCTGGTGCCTTATATGAATTGGCAAAGTCTTTTTTTTATTTTGACAGCTACAATAAGCTCTTTAAGTTTAGCAAATATCTCTACGTCTCTTGATTTTAAATACAGTTCTAATGCAGCTTCCACCCGGGACACATACTAAGCATAACTTTCATTGTGTAATTTATAACAAGAATCAAAACTCTTCTTGTGTTGTAAGGGAGTTATTCTATGTTTTCTTAAAATGAGATATTTTTGATTTTATCATACTGATCTAAATCTTCTTCAGACAACATAGCATTTATTCCTTTTGCACGACACTTTAAGCGCTGTAAAAAATTTTCTATTCATACAGTTCGGGTACTTCATAACGCTTGAGCATCTGCATAATGGAAAAAGAAAGGCCATTCTTTTGCTCGTTCCAGGGGATCTAAAATATCACTGCTTTCATTATATTGAATTAACCTAGAAAATATATTCCTAATATATCTCGCCTATATTCGACAGTGCTTTCTGAATTTCTCTCACATCTTCCCTTTCTTTTAATTCAAATTCACGCATATTTTTTTTTTCATTCTCACTTTACCTTTCTTTTCGTTCTAATTCACATTGCCTTTCTACAGCTTTAGCTTTCTCTCTCTTGACATGATCGGAAATTATTGTATTTATAAATTTTCAAACAAATGAGTCTTCATGTTTAGATTGTGAAATCACATTTTTTAAATCTTTTGGTGCCCAAAGGAATTTGTTCTCGTGACTCACTAGCCAATATTGACAGATCCTCCTTTCGAGCTTCACCCAAGAATGCAAAGACCATTTTTTTAACGATTAATGTTATAACAAATAACCAAACCTTAAATTATCAATTATTCAAAATAAAAAGATCACACAAATCACTTTTTATTTGTTGAATAAATAAAAACACTTTCGTTTCCTTAGTGCACCAAAAAAAAAAAAGAAGACTTAAGTAGTTTATTCAAATACTAATCTAAATTGAAAACTTTTTAGTTTCCATTTTAATTTCAACACACTATTAAACTTCAATTATATATGATGAACATTCATGAATAAAAAGAATTCGAAAGAAGCTAAAAGAATATACATATACGAATCATAATTCCAATTTAAGCAATCGAAAGTAAATAAATCCTTGTCACAGAAGATCATTAAGTATAAAAACTCACAAATCAATAAAAAGTTTAAATAATTTTTAGTAATATGTTCATCACTATTTGTATATATTATTTTACCTTAAAACAATATGAATTAGAGATATCGAAAAAATTATTATTCGCAGTTGCAAGCACAAGTACATTTCCGAAATAAAAAAATATTTTAAAATTTCTCCTCTTAAAAATGCTTTACGCTTTTGGTTTTGAATCAAAATTTAAAATCTAAATTTAGTAACTTTACATAACTATTAAATACAACCATAATAAAAAAATTAATATACCTTATAACATTGAACAGTTCTGAACACGTTATTTTTAATAATGCAAAACAATAAAAAGTTAAAAAGCATTTAAACTTTCTTGAAAAAGTTTCTTATTCAATAAGTTTATATCATTTACATAATAAACAACTGAATGATTATGAAAATTTGAATAAAAAACATTTATATCCTATTATATTACTTTAAACCAAAAATACATTTCATCAATATACTATTCAATAATAATGCAGATTTTAAATTAATGCACATAACTCAAGAAATTGACAATTAGAAAGTTAATGAGGTCTTCCAAAATTAATGCCTAGTAGAAGAAATGACAAAACCTATTGATACCAGTAAATACTGTTGTTTTGAAAAATTGGTACGAATTACTGCCTGGATAATTAGAAATGTTATAAAGCTGAAGAAACGTGGTTACATTCAAATCCTATTAACAAAAAAAAAAAAAAAAAAAAACAGAACAAGAGAAGATTACAAATCACTGAGAAAAGGGAATCCAGTTCAGAAAAATTCTCTTTTACTGAATTACGACCTTTATAAGGATGATAACAAAATTTTATGGCGTGAAGGAAGATTGGAATTCTGTTATTTGTTCATTGAAGAAAGATTAATTTGCAAAAGCATCATAGAACGCTTTGGATTTTGGCTTTGTATGTCGCCCAACGGTCATTTTTTGCACACGAGGGCTAATTAGACCGGGATCTACGGCTTAAAGTGGATTCCGAACCACTACAAACATCCATGACCAAGGTTGGATTCGAACCCACGAACTGTTGAACCGAAGGCAAGCGGTTCGTGGGTTTGAATATCATAGAACGGGTTCATCATAGAACGGGCAGCATGGTGGGGAGGCTTTTATGAACGATTGAAATCTATGAAATAATATTTAAGGAAATTCATCGGTAAAGTTCCACTAAGCTAAGAAGAACAGGTCAACATCTCTACCTATTGGAACTGTAAACACTTAACTTTTCTTGAACTTTATTTGGAACTTTACTGTTTAATTTGAATTATTTGAACTTTAAATTTATCTCATTTCTTGTTTATTATGGCAAATTTCACTTCTGAAATAAGAATAAAAAATTTTAACTATTATAAATATTTTTTACAATTTTAAAGACTCAGATTCAAAATTTGACTTTTTAATATTATCAAAGTTAAGAATAATTAGTAAGTCTTTTGGATTTTAAATGAATGATTAATAATTTTTTTTATTGATTTCATATATTTTTATGTGTTCCTTTTTAATTTATTGTTCTTATCATTTATGCGCTAGTAATTTTAATTAAAATTTTTATGATTGATATTTTCAAATATTATAATGTGTTTGTCAGTGTTAGTCTTAAATTAAAAATTTTAATTAGTGAACTCTATAAAGAGTTCAGGTCGGAAGTGTGAGGAAAAAAAATTTGAATAGATGAAGATGTCGCCTATTATTATATATATTTCCATCGCACTTAGATTTTGTTTTGATTGAAGGAGGAAGTTCTCCCAATTATTGGCCTCTTTCACACTAGACGACTTTTATCATAAGATAAAAAGTCCTCGATATTTTATCGTGAGAAGTTATTAGAAAAACCACACTATAGACTGCTCTCTTTCACGATGAACGGGAAACGGATTTCTATCGGACGATCGCGTTATAGCTGTCGTTCAAACCACTTGAAAAGAACGATATCCTGTCGTTTGCATTTTGTAGTGATGCCGGTGTACTCATGGACGTCTTCACAACGAACGATACTTATTCGCTTTTCATCTCAAACTAGTTTTATGAATGTTTTTTCCTTTTTTTTTTTTTTTTTTTGTAAATAGGTAAATACGAATATTTAAAAGAAAAGCAATGAATGAAGAAATATCACATTAATTATATAAAGGACATGTTAATTTCTCTTGTAGAAGCAAGACCAGTCACATATCACCTGTCCTGTATCGTACAAATTTGAAGAAATTTGTAGAGACAAGATTGCTACAAAATGCGTGGGAGGAAGTATTTTTCGAATTGACAGAAGAGTTTAGTGGATTTGATGATAAACAAAAGAAAATAAATAATTGGTAAATATTATATTATCGTTTTGTATCATCTATATTTTTATTTATTTTTTAATGTAAAATTAGAATTTATAGATTTAATCGATTTAAAAATTAAATGTATTGCGTGTGTGTGTGTATATATATATATATTAGTATTTTCAAACGAAAAAACAGTTGAAATTGCCCTAGCTTTCGATAGGTGTTACCCAGGGGTGGACAGTTTTTTGTGTAAACTTGTTGTCTGCTGATGCGAATGGCAGCACCTCACCCACCAATCATGTGCCACGCGAGCTGACGTCATATGTTGACATTTACTTTTTTTTTTAGCCGACCTTGTAATCTTTGTACATGTAGTTTGTAGCGTTCTGTGTACTTCAATAAATGTTAATTTTGTTTCACATTCTGAGTTTTATTTCAGTATAATTAATTAATCTGTCGAAATACGACATCGGGTGGATGTCAGCCCTGCTTCATCTTTTTTGAGTTGTTTCGTTACAGAGCGTAACGCTACATATTTTCTGGCGCCCAACGTGGGGCCTTTTCAGCAGCTAGTTGATTAGTTTGAGCCTGAAAATGAATGTGACGCAACTAAAAAGACAACGAAAATCGTTTTGTACATCATTTACTGACTGTGCAAATAAAATTGAGACTTATTTGCCAAGAGAGCCCGGATGTCAATCGACTTTCGATTTTGAAATCGCAAATTAGCGATAAATTTACACGCTTAGAAGTATACCAAGGAAATATTACAGACCTTATTCTGAAGGAAGATTCCAAATCAGAACACGAGAAGGATTTCCTGACTGCCGAGGAATATAGAGATAAGTTCTCCGAACTATGCTCCCGAATTGATCAGCTATCTTTGATAGAACCGAAAGCAATAGAATGCTCCGAGAAGAGAAAGTTCAAACTGCTCAAAATAGAGCTAAAGAAGTTCAACGGCGATGTTAAAGACTATTTGACTCTTTGGAGTCAGTTTAGTAAAATTCACGATGATGCAAGTATCCCTGATAAGGATAAATTTCAGTACCTCCTGCACGCCGTAGTGCCCAAATCGAAAGCGGCTCGTGTGGTGGAGAGTTTCCCTGCAACGGCGGATAATTATTCCAAGGCGATTTCCCAGCTTAAGGAGAGATTCGGACGTGAGGATCTTTTAGTGCAAGTTTATGTTAGAGACCTGCTCACCATGGTTATTAAAAATGCGGTCACCGGGCGTTCCAAGACAGTTCTCTGACATTATACGACGAGTTAGAAGCGAGGATACGGGCCCTAGAGAGTCTAGGGCGAACGCAAGAGAAGTACGGTGATTTTCTAAGTCCTTTAGTGGAATCTTGTTTGCCAGAAGAGATATTGCTAGCATGGGAAAGAAAAAGAAACATGAGACCAGCATCTGATGCTGAGAATCATTCACTAGAGAATTAAATGAATTTTCTAAAGCAAGAAGTAAAAGGAGAAGAGATGGTCGAGTTAGAAGAAGATGCGAAACCAGTTCGAGCTAACTTTAAGAAGAAAGATGCAGTGCATAAAGTGGATAACTACCCAATGGCAACGCCATTCATTGGTAAGTACTAACACTAGAAGCAACACAGGTAAGCGAATTTTACTTTGTGTTTTTTTGTAATGGGAAACGTCATTCCAAGGACTGTTTGGAAGTGAAAAAAATATCCTTAGATGAAAAGAAAAAATATTTGCTCAAACATAGAACCTGCTTTTCATGTTTCTCTACCACGCACTTTTCAAAATTCTGTAAAGTAAAAAATTCTTTTTTATATTGTGAAAAGCCGCACCATTATTTATTATGTGACTATTCTAAAGAAAATAGTAAATCGTATGTCATCGAAAATAATTCATTATCTAATAGTTGTGTTAAACATAATGTTTATTTAATGACTTTAACTGTAAAAATACGTGCAAATGACAGAGTTGAAACGTGTCGAACGTTAATAGATAGCGGATCTCAGTATTCCTACATCTCAAAGCATGCAATCGAAAAATTAGGTATTAAATCAACTAACAAAGTAAAAATGCAACACATGTTATTTGGTGGAAGAGAAACGCCGAATCAGATTCACGATGTTTACGATTTGGTTGTTAGTTCGTTGGATAACTCATTCACTCTGAGTGTTGAAGCTCTTTTCGAAGAGAGAATTTGTGGCAATGTGCCAAAAATTAACTGTTCTGCAGTTATGAATGAGTTAAAGGAAAAGGGGATTATTCTATCAGACAGTGAGGCACATGAATGCGAGAAAGATTTACTTTTGAGAGCTGATGTAGGGTTTTGGTTTATGGATAAATCTATCAAATTAGATTCGGGTTTGTTTTTGTTAGAGACGGGGTTAGGATTCATTTTGATGGGAAAACAGGAAATGCTTAGGAAACGTGATGCAATATCTGATACTGTTTTGAATGTTATTTCTTTATATGTTTCGAATTCATCTATTACTGAGTTGTGGGATCTAGAAAGCATTGGGATTCTTGACCCAGTTCAGAGGTTAAACAAAAATAATGAGCATTTAAAGGTGATACAGGAGTTTGAAAAGAGTATGAAAATTCTGCCGGATGGCAGATACGAACATTGTTTGCCTTTTCAAGCAAATACAGTTGAGTTGCCTTCCAATAAGAATTTGGCATGGAAACGACATACACAAATGTGTGAACGCGCACAACGGGATGGGTTTATAGAAGATTATAAGGCTGTATTTAAGGAATTGGAGGAATTGCAAATAATTGAAAAATTCGAGTGTGAAAACGAAACCTCATTTTTTGCCACATCGACCAGTTGTGAAAACCGATAGTAGCACCGCCAAAATACGACCAGTTTTCGACGCTTCGGCTCGGGAAACTGGAAAGAGCCCATTAAATGATTTATTGCATAAAGGTCCAAATTTATTTGAGCAGATACCGGATATAATTGACAGGTTTAGAAGTTATCCTATTGGAATTTCTGGAGATATTGAAAAGGCTTTTCTCCAGTTGGGGATAGCCCCTGAGCACCGAGATTTTTTGAGGTTCTTTTATCCCACAAGGCAGGAGCAAATCGTGTATCGGCATGCACGAGTAGTCTTTGGTGTATCATCGAGCCCGTTTGTTAGCTGCGGCACTTTCACACTTGCTGGAACATGTGCCAGATGAAGATTCTGAGATAGCCAATAAATTGAGACTTTCGTTTTATGTTGACAACTGCGTCGCGGGAGTGAATGATGTTAGACAGCAAGACGAATTTATTTTGAAGGCTAGGGCAATTTTGTCTCGAGGTTGTTTTAATTTACGAAATTGGGAGTGTAATGTTGAATGTCAGTACCTAAGAGTACGGGAATGACGAAAGTCTTAGGAATGTTATGGGATCTTGACAGGGATGTTTTAAAATGCAATATTTGCGCGGGAGAGCTAAAATCTGATTGTAATATAACTAAAAGGTTTATTTTAGCCGCTGTACAGAAAATTTTTGACCCACTCGGTATTTTATGTTCTGCAACTCTGCTTCCTAAAATACTGTTGCAGAATACTTGGAAATTGAAATCATCATGGGATTCACCTTTGCCAGATGATGTTGTGAAACCCTTTCTTAAATGGTGGAGTGATGTGGGTAGACTGGCGGAAATAGAAATTCCGCGTTATTTTGAAATTAATGATACCACTCAGATGCATATATTTGTTGATGCTTGTAAAGAGGCCTATGCAACTTGCATATTTCTGAGATCAGACATTTCCCAAGGTGTAAAGGTTGTGCTTGTCAGAACAAAATCTAGAATGGCCCCCTTAAAGCAAATTACTTTCCCCAGATTAGAGCTTATGGCATGCTGTATAGGTGCCATGTTAGCACATTCGGTGCAGCAAGCACTTAACATTACAGAAATGGAAACTATTGTTTGGAGCGATTCCATGGTTGCTTTATATTGGTTGACACATAAAGGGGGATGGTCAGTTTTTGTTTCGAATAGAATTAAAGAAATAAGAACACTTTTTCCTGATAGCGAATGGCGACATGTGCCAGGGAAAATTAATCCTGATTTAATCTCTCGAGCGTGTTCACCTGGTTATTTGGTTGAGTCACAATGGTGGATGGGGCCTTCATGGTTACTTGAGTCTCCAGACCCATGGCCAGTCTCTGAATTAAATAATTGCTGAACTTCCGAAATCACTTCAGAAAGGAAAAGAGTTAGAGTATGTAATATAAATTTGACAGAGGAAAAGGTACCATGGTACGCTGAGAAATTTTCCACATTTCATTCGATCATAAGATTAGTGGCTTGGGTTCTACGATTTGTTACCAATGCAAGAAGTAGTGTTCATCAGAGAAAAGTGGGGGAATTAAGCTTAGAAGAGATACAGAATGCTGATATCCGACTAATTCATTCTGTACAAGCTCAAAGTTTTCGAGATGAAATGTCAATACCAAATTTGTGTGTATTTAAAGATGTCAACAATATTTTCCGTATAAAGACTCGAATCACTGAACGTATTGATGCTCCCCACTTTCTATCGCCAATCCTACTGCCTAAAAATTGTATCTTTACGCAAAGACTTATAGAGCATTTTCACACAGAGAATTATCATGCGGGTACACAGTTACTTCTCAGCATAATTCGTGAAAAATATTGGATACTAGGTGGAAGGAAAAGTATCAGAAAAATATGGAATGCTTGTGTTAGATGCCGGTGATTTAAAAGTAAATCTCCTATGACTGATCCAGTTTCCCTACCTGCTGATCGAGTAGAAGATGCCGCCGTGTTCGAAGTGGTAGGGATAGATTTAGCTGGTCCCTTGTACATAAAAGGTGGTAGTAAAGTATGGATTGCCCTCCATACTTGTGCCCTATTCCGTGCTTTCCATCTTGAATTGGTATCTTCATTGTCTTCTGACGCCTTTTTATTGTCTTTTCGTCGTTTTGTGGGTAGAAGAGGGTGACCTCGAGTAATATATTCAGACAACGGCACAAATTTTAGAGGAGCATATAACGAATTAGCTGCCATCGATTGGAACGAAGTTTCCCGCTATGTAGAAGTACAACGCATAGAGTGAAAATTTATACCCCTCACAGCTGCGTGGTGGGGTGGTTTCTGGGAGAGGCTTGTGAGGACAGTGAAGGAGCTTCTTCGACGATCTTTGGGAAAAGCAATATTCACGTATGAAGAGTTAATGACAATCTTATGCGAGTGCGAAAAAGTTCTTAACTTCCGTCCATTCACATATCTATCCGAAGACATGCAAGATCTCACGCCTATTACTCCCGCTATGTTTCTGACTGACAGATCAATTGTCGACGATAAAGATTTAGATATACGAGATGCCAACCACTACCGCAAGCGATTAAGATTTCGATCCAAAGTGATGGTGGCATTGAGAAAGAGATTTAAGAACGAATACTTGGGTTTGTTGATTCAACGAAAAGACAAAATCCTCAGTTGTATAACATTCATCCTGGTGATATCGTCTTGATTGGGGATGATGTGAGAAAACGCCTTCAGTGGCCTTTAGCCCGGGTGTTAGAGCTAATTCCGGGTAAGGATGGACAAGTAAGAACTGTCAAATTAAAAACTCAGTATTCTACAATAGTGCGTCCAATTCAGCGTGTGTTTCCGCTCGAAGTCAATGGAGATGACGTGGAGAGCTTGCCACTACAAAGTATTCAACAGACTGAATCTGTGAAATCCCAGAGTCCGTCTTCAGAGGTCACACAACCTCAAGTTACCAGATGTGATCGTGCCATAAGGAGACCTAACAAACTGAACCTAGTGACTGTAACTAATGTTTTTGAGTAGCTATCGAGCGCCTTAAAAAGAGTGGAGGATGTTGAGAATGGCAGCACCTCACCCACTAATTATGTGCCACGCGATAATTAGTGGGTGATAATTAGTGGGTGCCATATGTTGATATTTACTTTTTTTAGTAGACCTTGTAATCTTTGTACATGTAGTTTGTAGTGTTCTGTGTACTTCAATAAATGTTAGTTTTGTTTCACATTCTGAGTTTTATTTCAGTATAATTAATTAATCTGTCGAAATACGACATCGGGTAGATGTCAGCCCTGGTTCATATTTTTTGAGTTGCTTCGTTACAGAGCGTAACGCTACATCTACGCTCTAGAAATTTTTATTAGGTGGCGATTGGAATTCTTAACATTTTTCCTAAAATTATTCATGAACTAGAACTGAGAAATAAATCAGCAGCTGCTTTTTTCATTTTAAGATCATTATTTTAAAAATTATTTATTCATGCTTACTATACATAATATATATAAGAGATAAGCAATATAAAGTACCAATAATGTCGACGTAGAAAATATTAAGATGTAAAATGATTTAATAGTTTAGTTTTACATTTTCTAGTTTTTATGTGTTACTTTTATTATGTTCGAGATTTATACAGTCGTCATATACTGAATTAAAAGGGAATGTACCTATATTTTATGATTAATAAAATATAATATTGATAATATTTTGTTACAGATACAATCCATAATAATATACGTTATAATAGGATATAATGAATTTCCCAGGGGTAACCTTCTCGGTTAAAGAATGGTTCAAGTTGAAAATATAAAATATTAAAATTATATAATATTTTACATCATATATATATATATAAATATTATGTTTCTAAAAATACGTATCATCTATCGAAATCTTGAACAAAATGTTATGAATGTTTTTTCATTAAAAATCTACTTTTTAGTTGTAATGCTACTATAACATCCATAATCAAAATTGAAAGTTTATTATACATTTAAAACCGAAATAGAAATTTATATTTTTGATGACTGCCTTGTGAAACTGCTCCTTCGTTGACAAAGTAGTTGGCCAATTCCGCTCTAGCGTTATTTGCAGTCTATACCCCACGTGAAAATTGTTCTGGCAGCGAATCCTGTGGCCTTGTTGTAGTTGTGATGTCTTCAAAAATTACTCCATCTTTTTCTAGCACAAAATTGCGTAGAACAACGCAAGCTTTGACAATATCCACTGAGAAATCTGGTCAACATTAGCCGATGATAGTTTCTTCATTTGTTGCTTAGAATGTCAAATGCGCATTCTACATATCTCCTTGCTCTACTTAAGCGGTAGTTGAAAACCTTTTTCTTCACACCAAGTTTTGTATTTCCATATGGTCGCAGCAGGTGTCTGTGGAGTGCTAATGCTTTATCTCTAACGAAAAAAATGGGGTACTTTGGTTCCTTCGTTTTCAGGTATACATTTTTCTTTTGGAAGTTGGTACTTTTTAGCTATTATTGATTTCTATAATCCATTTTGCTTGAATATAGTCGAATCAGTCTTTCCCATATAATTTCCTATGCTCCCATACACAAACTTATACCTTGCATCAGCTTCTGCCATGAATACCAGGGAGTAGTATAATCTTTGTAATTATAAAACATGGAACCGCTGCCAGTCGGCTTAGTGTGTTTCCCATTAACTTCTCCAATGCAGTTTTGGAAATTGGCATTTTTTTTTCAAAATCAATTGCAATGATTTCCCACTGTTCTTTTGAAAAACAGTGAGGATCCATTGTAATGGATTTTGATCGGAGAACCTCCGATTACATTACCAACCATATATCTTTGCAAACTTCTCTGATAATCATACTCGCTGTTGAAATTCTTATTCCAAATGTGTAGTGAAAGTCGGTGAAGGAGTATCCACCTGCAAAATACCTGAAGGTAATAAATAATTCAATACTATATTTTTAAATAACTGAACAATGGCTATATTTCACAATATGAATTAAATTAGGAAAGACATTTTAAAGTGGCCCAAATTGTTAATTTTAAAAAATTCAATAATTACTTAGAAATTATTGAAAACACTAGATGTAACCGCATGCAAAACATAGTAGCCTAACTACACTTAGTTCCAGAAAACGGTATATGAATCAGGGTTGTAACTTGCATGCTACTTCACTAGCCTTCATTTTGGCTCCTTAAGTTTTAGCTTAATTTTTTAAATGTAAAATCTTTCGCTCTAACCCTGGAATCAAATACTAACTGTTGCCTTTTTAACAGTAATGAAATGATTTTACAGACAAAGAAAATAATAGTCTCTCTGCTGCTTCACTTGGCTCTTTTTTTGAAATTATGTCTTGAATATATTATAAACATGCTGTAACTTTTTGTTCTTATTGCAGAAAAAGAAATGATGAAAAGATGGATTAATGCAAGGGATGCATTTATTAAACTAAGACTGCTAGAAGTTCTCGAAGGTGAGATATCAAAATAGACACATATCTGTTTTCCAAGGAATACTGCCATTTCTAAATAACTTCAATGAAAGAGAAATTCTTCAGTTTCAGATAGGAGTACTGAAACTGATATTTAACATTAAGGAACACCTTGTTCATCCACTCAATTTCAGTCTACTGTGACTCATCCAAATGTCGTTCTTCTACCCCCCAACTATGTTTCCTCAATCTTCTGCATTTCCTCGGTCTCCATCGCTTTCTCAGCCCCAATACTTTCAAATGTCACAAGATCAACCAACCCAACAGTCAGCCGCTCATTATACCAATTCTTCATCACAATTACTCATCACAGCACACGATTACTCATCACAGTGATTCTCTGTCTCAAAACGAAAGGCTCTTTCGATTCCATCAGCATCGGAAAGTTCTGTTGATTTATCAGCTTTGAGCCCATCGTAAATTTTGTTTTTAATAATAAGCATAAAATGTGTTTACATATATAATATTGATATAACTAATAATAATTGAATAATATGTTATTAATGACTAAATAAAGAATTTAAAAAATAATGAATTTTTGTATTTACCTTTATGCCACCACTAGAATTTGAATAGGTTGAATGCAATTTCTCAGCTTGGTATTCTGCCGTGGAATGCTATTTTTCAACCGATCATGCAGTTCATCAAACGAGGAAACCGACATTCGAAAACAATTGAAAAATTTATCTTCGTGAGCTCGCAAATCTTCGAAAAAACATGAAAAATCACCGAATTCATCTTTTTTTGTTTATTGGATGTACCCAATGAATCCTAACCGATTTTTTTCGGTTTCGTAAACGACGGTACAATAACCACAAAGCAATGATGCGTCCACGATACAACTTAAGTGGCCGAAAAATTGTTCCGTGCGAATATAATGAAAGATCTCACAACTTCTTATCGTCCACTATAAAAGTCGCTCAGCGGGAAATATTATTGTCACGATAAAATATCGGAAGACTTTTTATCGTATGATAAAAGTCGTACAATGGGAAAGAGGCCTTTCGATGGAGCTAAGTTTCCTTAGATTTCTTAAATATAATTGTTTTGGATTTATGTGTAATTGTTTAATGTGTGTACCTTTAGAGTTTATTAAAATTGTTTTTGTTTATAATATATGACCTCTTGTTTTCTTTACTGAGCCATGTTTTGAATGCTATCTTCGATTTTGGTTTTTATTTAGATTACAGATTTGTAAAATTTCTTCAAGGGTGTTGCATTTACGATAGCCAGCAGTGTAGCTTATATCAAATTTTTGAAATGCATAATATTATTAGAATACATATTAATCTTAAAGAATTAAAAAATCGGTTAATTCATGTATATTTATTTATAAATACTGTTTTTTTTTTTTTTAAATAAACCTATCTATAAATACTGAATTTTTTTTTACCAATTTATTATCGCAAGAAATTATTCGCTTGCAAAGGCACAAAAAGGAGAATTGTGTTATTTATGTGCACACATATTTATTAAGACAGTTTGTATTTAAGCTCATCTAAACTTTAAACGCATGTAAATAGTTATTTTATCCCGTTCTCCAGACATTTCAAAGGAATTTAGAAGCATTTACCAATATTGACATTAGCTTATGAATGTTAAAGAAATAAATGTTATAATATTCTGAAGTTTTTTATATTATTTTCAATCGTAGCAGACACACACAAAGTTTTCTAGTCGTTGTTAAAACTTAATATTAAAATTAATTGCGATCTCATTCATTATGAAAGAGCAATCTTTGCTTTACAGGAATATTTAAAATAAATATTATATGTAGATGCAAACTCATATTCACATTTTAACAATATGTGACATAGATTTAAATAATTAAATTTTTGATGTTACATTAAGATTATCTGCACAAATGCTTAAAATACTCTGATATTTACAGTTTCCTGTTGTTGTTTCAAATTCCAGGTGAGAAGCTAAGCTAAGCCACAACTCCATAAAATCAAAAATCATTAAAAATTCTAAGAATAGAATAGGATTCTCCAAAACCTCATTCACAGTAATTTTCAGACAGTCAAGTATGTCTCGGGGAGACCTGATCAGCCTTGCACCAGTGACACTCCAGAAAGACTTTCTGGTCCTGTTGAAAACAAAGGGACCTCATGTGGCCACTTGAAAAATGCGAAAAAGCAGTCTGCTGTATCCTGGTGATACTGATATGGTGACATCAACGAAGTTTTTTCCCAAAGTACCAAGAGTTGGTTGGCGGATCTCTCCAAATTGCGTTTTGTTCCATCATTTTAATAGTGAAGATTTCTAAAAACGTCAGAATATCGTTGCTTTGCAATGAAATTAGGAGGAAAATGTAATCCACTTGTCGAACGAAGCTCTCTACCTAAGCCTCGTACGCGCCCATGATTATCCTGAAGTATCAAAGCTCAGATTCGAATTTGGTTTCATAGCAATGGGAATGGAGCACCTTCAAATTGATCCTAGGACCTGGGGCACCAATTCCTTCACAGTTTAAATTAATAATCAAAACTTAAAAAAACTCTAAGATTTATCAAATCCGTAAAGAACTTTCTCGAAAAGCTGATAAAATGCAAGTTAATAATTTATATACAAATGACTTTTTATTCTAGTTGAAGTACTTTTTTTTCTAATTCCTGGCAGCCCTTAGGCCTTTGCCCTATTCAGCTCTATAATGGGTGAAGTGATGTCATCTTATACAGTGAGTCAACATATGGCTGTGCCATCTTCACCCCGAGAGTAAAGAAATAAAGACAAAAAGAAACACCCATGTCTGTCCCAGGGTTCGAACCTGGGATCTACTGTATCGGTGTTAGTGTACTAACCTCTCCGCCATAAGTTGGCTTATTAAAATACATGAATCGCTTAATAAATATGAAAAAATTATTTAAAAACTCTTTTTCCAAGAAAATAAGTTAACTCAGTTTCCTAACATATGTTCCATATTGCTTTCAAGCACGTAAAGGTTTAACTAATTTAAAGTTTACCAGTCCGTGTTGTGAAAAATATTAAGGAAAATAGATCACATGACACTAAAAAAATGAAGTTTTTTAATGATGTTATATTTAAATAAAGAGTTAATATTTAATTTTTCTGCAACTTTGAATTTGTAATGAAATATTTAATATTTTTGTAGTTATATTTTTTATAATTGCAAGAAAATATGTTTACAATAATATTGAGAAAATAAGTTAAATGTAGCATTTGGATAAGGAATTTTTTTAAAAAGTGTTTTTTATTTGTAATATTTCATAGTCTCTTATATTAGGAAATTTATTTGACTCAAATAATGAGGAAGTAATTATAATTAATTATAAATTTTTATGAATTGCACCATGAATAATCTTTCAAACCTAATTAATTTTCTTTAATATTATTTTGCTTAATATCTTTTTATGTACTTCAATTTTTTCTTTTTTTATGTACATTTTAAGTCTAGTAATTTTACAGGTTTCTTAAAATCATGACGAAACAAAATAAAGTCTGTCGAATTTAATAATAATTAATGTGAAAACCAAATTCAATAGAGAACGCAGTTTTTCTCAGTAACTTTATGCTTGTAAAGTAGTTTATTTTGCGGGAGATGTGGAAGGCTCGAAATTGAGAATAAAAAAAATATGCAAATAAAGCCACTATTTGCATACTTTTGAGTATTTTTCCTTTTTTTAATGTATTAAAAACCATTAGATTTTATTTTTTCTTTATTCTGTATATGAAAATACAGATAATTAATGACTTTTAATCAAAATTTATTGACCAATGCAATCTCGGAATATAATTGCTTACATTCAAGTATCTTATTTCAGTGTGTGTGTGTGAGTAACATCAACTTTTCACTAAGCAATTTAATAAATACTAGAACAACATTTCTAAATTTGCAATTACTTCACTAACACACAATTCTTATTTAAGTCGCATAAAGCTCATAACAATTTTAAATAAAATTTCAAATAAGTACAAGAATTTTTTTTCTGAGCCAATTATAGGAAGTAGTATGTCCATCATTTTGAACATGTTTTCCTTTTATTGGGGTTAAATCTTAAATATTGATTGAGAATGATTAGAAATAATACATACCAATGGATCTACTGATGCTATTACAGAAAATATTTGAACTGTTTGAAAACTATTTTCAATTTAAGTTATCTATTGGAACTTTCCACACAATTTTTACAGCAGAATCTTCGCACAGCTTTTTGCCAGCAATGCATTAAAATTGAGTTTATTGATTGCAAAGTTTATTGTTTGTTGTTGTGTTTATTGATTGCGTTGTTCCTATCCGGCGGAATTGTTTGCTAAGAAACTATAAGCTATTTTATTGGAAATGAGTAGATTGTTCTTCAACGAATCCCAAATCATATTACGGTTCCTGACAGTGAGGAAAAAAAGTCACTTCGTAAGTAAGCTTTGTATTTTTAAGACCATATTTCTTTAGCTGGCTTATACTTTTAGGGTGCCCCGCAGTGTCATGCTAATTTGACGCCGTATTCTTAACGATGCTGGTTTATTTCTGGTTAGCGAAAGTCATCATTTTTCTTCTTGCATGAAAAGAAGCTTTAGGGAAACTATCTCAAATTTTCGCCAAGTCACCTTAAAGTATATTTTACTTTACTTAAGAGACTATAAGAACTCATAGAGACCATGTCTAAGGATAATTGAAGATTCAATATTGTGATGTTGTTGCCGTATAAAGTTTGGGGATTCTTTCTTAAGATGAAATCCTTTTGGCATATCCAAAAGGCTATTGAAATGATCAATACGCAATAATCCACTTGTTTCTACGTCAACGCTATAGGGCGTTCGTTGCAATTTATAATTCTTATACAGCTTTTAGTCACTTTTTTTTTGCTTGTTTCACATTTGTGTAGGAGAATCATGTTTCTCAGCTCAGGTCAATTTAATAGCCCAAAAGTATTTGTTATTTCTTTTATGTTATTAAATATGTGTCACATTTTCAACTGCGTATTCGTTTAGAGCATATTCGCAATGCCTTCGCTGGAACAAATTTAGTTTTTAGTTTGTTTACGGTCTTTCAAATTGTTTTTTAAGGGCTAGGTATGGCCTTCCTTCCTATATTGTTTACTACTACTTACTGCAAATTCTGCCCGGTGTAGTTATTTCTAGGAGTGGTTTGCTCCTTCTGATTTATTCCAAATTAAAAACTGCTGACTACATCTTTTTCATATTTAATTTGGAGACCAAAATAGCTGCTTAGTAGAGGTTTATTATTGACAGTACAATGTGAAATTTTAAAAACAAATTCAAAGAAAACTCTTAAATCCATAATTTCAATGATATATTGGAAAATTCATTGATTTAGTTTACTTATTGTGCGTAATTTCTATGCTTGTCAAAAAACAATTATTATAACAGCAAAAGCAATTTAAAAAGCAATGGATGTAATGTTTTTTATTTAAAAAAAATCACTGATCCAGCGATATTTTAATTGATTTTTTTAAGTGTTGTTGGTGGTACTCCTAGTTCCTCACTGAAATACATATTCCACAAATAACTTTATAGATATTACCAAATGCTGACATAAAATTAGCACTTTTTAGAATTATTTAGCAAGCATTAATCTCTGTATGACATTTCTGATTTACAGAGTCGGCAATTTTCGATGATGTGAATCCACTTTGATCTTATTTTTTTAAATAAATTTAAAACTATTCCTAAAAGCATAAAAAGTTGTTTACTTTTTTTTGTTGAAAAGTTGTACCTGTACATTTTCAGATGTAATTTCAAGAAACTAAACATTTAAATTTCTTTTCTCATACTCATCCTTTTCACTACTATTCTCATTTGAATAAAGTTTGACAAATTGAAGTTTGATCTATGGGTTGGAATTCACGTTACTTTCTGACTCACTTGTAGTTTGGGTATGAAATTCTATTTAAATGAAACTGGAATGTGATTTCCCAACATTCCTTCAAAGGGTTTGATAACATTCCAGAAATATTATTACTGTTTCTTATCTTTCTTACTTTGCAGAACTATCGCATTGTTGAATGCCTACCTAAGCATTTTAAAAATATAGTTTCAAATTTATATTTCATATGTATCATTAGAATTTTAAAACTATTATTAAAACTACTATTAAGAATTTTTAACTGTTGAGATTCAGTAATCTAAATTCAAAAATATAATTAAAAAAGCATTTTCGAATTTTACTTACATATTAATTCATTAAAAAATTAAATAAAAAATTTTAATACTTCATGATAAAAGAGGTACTTTATTTAAACTGTTGTTTTCACATTCGCATTTTGAGATTGTGAGAACGTATCGTTAATGCTGAATTAATCTATGCGCTGAAAAAAGTTTACTTAGAAAAATATGATATACAAATTCAAAATTATTAATAACTTAATTTAATGAAATATTTTATGCATGCAATTTTTTGTAAAAATAATTTTATTTAGATCTTTTTAAAGAGGCTAAAGTTTGTAAATTAACATACATTCTAAACAAAGTATTTTATAATGAAATTGTTTCTAATATATTGAAACACATTCAATAAAAGGAATTTCAGGAAATAACCATTTTAATCTATTTTGTCAAAATTATAATACGATCAACAAAATTAACATTTTCAAATTAACACTATTTTAACTAGAAAATCTAATTTCATAACCTGAATATATTTTAATATATATATATATATATATATATAAAATATAAAGTTTTAAAAAAAACCTCATTCTAGTTAATATTCTAAAGTTTACTGCATGATTTTGATTTTTATACTGATAAAATTTAAATTTTTTTTTATTTTTAAAATTAAACTCAACTATTGAAACGTCACTAACAAAACTAGACAAAAAAAAAACTTCCAAAAAGACATGAAATTCCAAAGAACATCCTCCCAACAGTTTTAAAATTTCGATAAAAATACTGTGAAAAAAGAAACAATACCAGAGAAACAGTATTGTCCATACCTATGAATCATATTCCGCATGGGGGCCGCGGTAGCTTAGTAGTTAGGGCATCAGCCCTCTAGCCCGAGGGATGGGGTTCGACTCCCATTACACCGAGTACATGCACGAAAGTCCCGTGGCTGGTTGTTGAGCAGTTAACATGGGTGTAGTGGTCTTAAGAAAATATCCCCCCCCCCTTCAGGTCAATGGCAAAATTAAGGGAGAGTTTTCTCTAGTGGTACCATCTATCGGTGTAATCTTAGAGCAAAGTCGTACTTTTTCTTTTGTAGTGCTGTGATTAAGCGAAAGATGCACTCTACTAAATAAAATTCGCATGGCTTGTTCAAGTGTCATAACTAACAACAACATATTTGTTACATGGTTTTATAAATTTATATATATATATATATATATATATATATAATAAAAATAAATTTATTAAAAGTATATTTTATTTTTTAAACTAAATTATATTAGTATGCTTGCATTTATTTTAGTGTAACAACAATATATTTAAGAATAAAAATTATTTAAGTAGTAAAACAAGAACGTATTTTGCTTGGGTTTCTTACAGTGCATTCTAAATAATTCTTTCTTAAAATATTTCATTTATATAGAAAAAATAGTTTGGTAAAAATTCCCATGTTAATAATATAATATATTATTTTTCTATTTTACGAATTTTATTTTTTACCAACTATTTTATCGCTCTCTACTAGATCATAAAAACGACCATATATTTTAATATTTTTTCTCATATATATGAAAAAAGTTTTATTCTGCTTTGAAATGAATAATGAGGATGGTCACAGTATTGTTATTGAATCAACTTAGGAAGTCTCGAAGGCTGTTTGAATGGCCATTTGATGATCCAAATGAATACCGACGAGATACGAAGATGTTATGTCGTGCTTCTCAGTACTGTTTTGATGTTTTCTTTCTTTTAATGTGTAATCATTGCAGAAGCCCTATAAATAGTCCTGGAGAATATGAATGAATTTAGAGCGATACAACATAAAGTAAGGCCGGCATGTTCTCTAGATCTAAATTTGAGGTGACATGCTTAATTCATACTGACAAAATGTATTGCTGCAATGCATCTTGTTGCTGCAGTTTTTTTTTTTTTTTTTTTTTTGCCGATTGCCAGTCATTTTATGCACATGAGGTCTAATTTGACGGTTTAAAGTGGATTATGAACTACTGCAAACATCGAAGTCCAAAGCGGGATTCAATCCCACGAACTGTTAAACTGAATACAAGAGCGTTAACCATTCGGCGGCCAGCATGGCTAATGTTATGCAGGGCATAGAGATTTCTTTTTTCTTTTTCTTTTTCTCTCTCTCTCTCTCTCTCTCTTTTTTTTTTTTTTTTTTTTTTTTTTTTTAGCTGTACAGTACAGTCTTTATCATGAGATTATATTTCTCTCCCCAAATAACTGTATTAATATTAACTGTTAATTGCATTGTGCCTGTCAGTAAATTCAGAAATTTATACCTTCTGAAAATACTCTATTATGTACTATTTCACATATCGCTAAATCATAAGAAACTGAACAGCATTTGAAATGGACAGTTTTTGTTACTATGGCAACCTTCTCTAACAGGATCACTTTCCTGGAGCTATTCTTATATTAGACAGACATTACTCCCCCAAGAACCTAACAGTAATCCGCTTTAGGAATTTCTGTGGAGAATAAAGTGCTTCATTACATTCCTTGCACCATTTCCATAAAGTGAAATTTTATGGTGTTAGTAACTTGTTATCGTGAAGCATTTTATTAAGCTATTTTTTAGTTTTAAGAATATAAAAAATTCTATAACAAATTTCATATATGATTTTCTGTATAGGTATATTTTAAGTTTTATATCCACTGGTAGCTGTGTGTGTGTGTTCGCATCTATTAAGCTTCCTTTTAATTATTTCTTGAGTAAATTAAATCATGAAATAAGCAATCAACAGCATGATTTCTAGATTTCATATTAATACCCTTTTAACATTCCATGAAAGCATTTAAAACGATTAGGAAAATAAAAACTTGAAGGACGGACATGGCTTAGTAATTAAAATTTTGTTTTTTACATTTAAATTTTGATTGCATTTAAAGTTTGATTTAATTTATATTTAAATTTTGATATTTATAGATTTTTAAAGAAAAGCTTGAATTTAATTAAATTTAAGCTTTTCTTTTAAAAAAAATATTAATATCAATTTTTCTACATTATTTTCCCTAAATTTTTTCTATATTTATTTTCATTATTAATATAAATAATTAGGTTTCACATTTGCACTGTATGTTTCCTTTAAACGAGAAGTATTTCGTTTTAAGTGATATTTAATGGAGTTTAAATGCTCGCAATTATGGCCATTTAATGTCTCGCTATTTCCTGCAATGAAAAGTCCCTTATCTCCCTCGGAAACATTTGAGGAAGCCCTATTCTATCTGTTAGTGACGAACTTAAACCTGTCTTTTAACCTCCTACGCTCGAATATTTGTTTCTTTTATGTGATAAGTTCCGATGTCGTCCTAATGTTATATTGATTTCGTTATCTCTATCGTGTAGGTGGGACAAAGTTACCGAAAATGACTTCATCGCTAGTAACAGGAAATGCATAATGAGATGGTATAAGAAACAAATGTCGTGAATTCAGCTATTCCTAGAATAACATCACTTCAAGAATTCATCTGTTGACGAAGCTAAAATTTAAAACAAATATCAAATTTGTATTAATGATAATTTTATGTGATCAATCTTACTTTTTAACTTCAAAATGTGCTTCAGTATAATAATTGATGTTAACTGGCGCTATATAAATATATAACCGATATTATTTATAGCATAAATATATTAAATGAATTTTCAAATTGACAGTTTCAACTGACTAATAAAAATAATATATTACAATTTTTAAGTTGCTCTAATACTCAAATTTAAATAAAACAAAATATATAATATTTGAATACTTTATGCTTACTATATTGTACCGAGCTTCGTGTTGACTGAGAGTCAATAAAATAAACTCTTAACAATTACAGCATTTTTCATTTGTAAAACTTTCTAAACGATACCGGAGTAACCCCAGGGGTTACAGTATTTATGAATTACAATTACACAGATCAATTCAACAGATTCCGCGGTAAACAGCTCCCAAAAACAAAGGTCTTTAAATACCTCAAACAGACAGCTCATACTCACAAGTCTGTCGCTGCCGCTGAAAGCTAAAAACTGACTCACTCGGTCCATTGAACGGTGGTATTTATGACTTACTTGGCTTAAAAGCTTAGGTCTTTCTCCATGGTTCTGGAAGACTCTAGGCTATCTCGCTTAGTAAGGCCCGTGAAATAGTGGAAGTTTCCAAACTATCTATTTATTGCCAAATCTCACCAAATGGTCAATAAGTTGCCAAGAATCCCGCTAAAAGGTCGCCATGTCATTAAGGATTTCGCTAAGTGGTATCCAAGCTGCCAAATCACAGAAAAAGCCGTTCTTAAGGTCCTGCTAGTCCTCCTTTGGGGAAAATCGAATCTTATGTTAATCCTATGGATAATATTTTAACGTTTCACAAGTGCTATTTTCATGATAGAAACTTCCGGTTTATTGAAAATTACAAAAAACAGAGCTACTGTCACCTCGATGTCCATTTTTAGCTTTTAAAATTTTTTCAAATATTTTTAAAATATTTGACATTTTTAAAATGTCAACATATTTCTATCCGAGTAAATTTCAACCAAATTCTAATTTCATTGAGGTTGTACAAAATTTGGTTTAAAGATATTTCATTTTTTTCTTCGTACAGTTTCAAAATGAATATCTTTGTTTTTTTAAGCTAAAAATATTTTTGATTGCATTAATATTTCGATACGAATTTTGATTACAAATCAAACTCATTCTTATTTCTGAAAATCCATCTCTGTACACAACGCTTCCTATGAAACTGGAAAATTTTTAACGCCAAACTTGGCTGATTTTTCTACTTCACTACGGTAACCTAAAGAAGGAGGAATTTCTGAGAAAAACTTCTCCCCATATGATTCCCACAGTTTTATCATATGGTTGGCAAACACTTCCAAATCGAGCAAGACGAATTAGCTTTTCTCACTCATGAAATAGAAAAGGCATCTGTGAATAATGCATGTTAGATTTCTGTTTATTAGCTATGATATGTACTTTTAAATAAACTTTGATTACTTTCATTTAAGTAAATTTTAAAAATGAAATATTATAAACTGTTTTGTGTTACATTTTACAATTATATTATATACTACGATTTTGAAATAAGGCTACCTATGTATTAAAAATTTAAAGAACTTAATATAAAAAATTGTATTTTACAATAGACACACACATACATATATATGTGTATATACATATATGTGTGTGTGAGCATATATATATATATATATATATATATATATATATATATATATATTATAAAATAAAATATCTAATAATAAGAATGATAAGTTTATTAGAATAATAGTGAGACAAATATTTTAATTTGATTTTTATTCATTTTCCAAAATTATTGAGTTTTTACCTCTACAAACATTTGGACATTTAATTTTATTTTCAACTTATTTCATGAAAAAAAAATGCACTATAAGGTATGATTAATAAGCATACGATACCATCATACTAAAATATGGCGTCTGATAAGAAATTAAACACTTTAAATTTGAAAAATTATATATATCTTTGAAAAAAAAATTGGGTTTGTGGTAAAACTTCTGCGGAAAAACATAAAAGCATTTCAATAACCAAATGAATGATAACTATACATTACAACACGCTACAATACAGATGACATCAATGTTCTTAGGGGAATCATTTTATGCTCACGAATTTTATATGAGAAGAATATTGTCCTGCACAACGCAAATGACATTACTTTTGACAAAAAAGGAATAAAAGTAATAAAATATCAAAAGAAGGAATAAATATCCTGTAGCACTTAAGGCGATGTAAAATATGTAACTGAAGTTATAGTATTGTTGTTGGAGAAGAAATGCTTGAAAGAGAATATCAGGAAGGAAATTGAGAATCAATTAGATATGCTCAAAGTGACTAGTCTAGAAATAGTGTGATTGAACGACTTTCTTTCTCTGTATGGCTACAACAATAATTAAATCATAAATCACCTTGTTGTCACTAAGATGGGATACGCAGTACAGTACCGTCTCCAAACAGCTTTCTAATACAGCCATTCCATACTATTCAACCGCAAGATTCTGTTGAACATATTATTCACCCTGACGCATTTCTCAATTGATGTTGAATGCTGTTTTCCGAAAATTCAAAATTTCTCTTAAATTCATTTCAACACTTTTACTATTTTAAATGTATTTGGATCTTTTTCTCATTAATAAAACTCTGTAAAATTAGTCAATTTTAGACATGAGGGTATTTTATATAAAATATTAGAAATTTTAGAGTCCTTAGCCCTGCATGCAAAACGTCTGTTGTATAACGCTAATACTAACATTGTAGAACAATTTAATTTAATTGTTGCCAAATAAACGAGAGGGAAGAGAGTGAACTATTGTCAAAAGAATTCCTACCAAACAAGATGCTATGCTTCAGTTTTTTCCCACAATACTAAAAAAAATATATATATTGAAATACACAAAGCACTTAACGAAAATAGCAAAGGTAAATACTGCAAGCAGTTTGAAAATAAAATAAATAAATTAAATAAAGCAAAAAATAAGTCAAAGCCTAGGAAATTAGCAAATATTTTTCCAGGTCCCGACAAAAATTATGGCCCAGCTGCTGAAAAGCCAGATTTATCATCTAATGAATACGAAGAAAAAAAATCGAAATTATTGACTAATCTAGCTCTTACTTTGAAAGAAAGAGAAGATTTATAAAGAGCTACTGTACTTCAAAGTGAGAATGCTGTTTGGAGAAAGGAAAGAATAATTCGATTGACAGCGTCGAATTTTGGTGCTGTATGTCGGAAGTTACCCTCTACAGGATGCCAAAATTTAGTAAAAACAATACTATACTCTAACGTAAAAAATGAAGCAATTTTCTACGGGATTATTCATGAAAAAACTGCCATTCTCGTATTAGAAAAAGAAATCGGACTTAAAATAGAACCATGTGGGAAATTCATAGATAAAATTTTCCTCATTTAGCTGCCACGCCAGATGGAATAATTGGCAAAGAGGGTATTGTTTAAAATAAATGCCCATATACATGTCGCGGTATACATCCCAATGAATTTATAACGAAATCTAAATTCAATTTCTGGCAAAAAGATGGAAAAACAAAACAAATTAATGGCATAAATAAAAATCATAAATTTTACTATCAAATCCAAGGACAATTACACATTAGTGAAAGAAACTTTTGTTGGTTTGCCATTTGGTCCCCAAAAGGAATTAAAACTGAACATATTTTTAGAGATGATGTATTTTGGGAGACACAAATGAAAACTAAATTAAATGATTTTTATTTTGACTGTCTTTTGCCAGGACTAATCGATCCACGTTATCCTAGATCAACGGACATAAGAAATCCAACTTATATAATTGAGCGGCAAACAGAAAAAAGACAAAAAAAAGCTGAAAAATTGAAATGCAAAAAATAAAAGTTTAACTATACGAATTTGTATGTTTGTGTTTGTATATAGAGTGTTTGTGTGTGTGTGTGTGTGTAAATATATATATATATATATATATATATATATATATATATATATATATATATATATATATATATATATATATATATATATATATATATATATAATCTCATAAAATCAAATTGAACCAAGGCACTTAAAAAAAATATTTTTAATCATTCATATAGTATTTTAGGTTTGATTTGAATTCTGATAATCAATTTTGGCAACTTAATTAGTGACTGTAAAATCACTCAACATTTGCAATTTGTCTTCATATTTTTTAGTGCGAATAATAAAAGCCGAACTGTAAAATATAAATAAATAATATTTTCTTTCGAATCACTGGCAGCTTATTTTCCATAAGACAGCAACAGGTAATTCCGGTGTCAGTTCGTTGAGCATTTGTACTGACCCACTTTCCCTCACCCCTATTCTAAGAACCCTGAGGGTAATTTAAGGTAAACATCTGTTAGGAGCAAATTTAAAACTCTTTTTTTGGCTGTTTTTATGACGTTAGTACTTTAATTTTTCACGATATAACACGCCTCTGGCAGACTCGCTAACTTCAAAGGATTGGTTGACAAGCAATTTCAACCAATAATATTGTTTTGGATACTTCCCTCTACAAGCTTTGAGAACTAACACCAGATGGGGCGACAATATAACAGAAGTTCTCACGTAGGTCTGGAAGAGACTTAAAGTAAAAACATGCCTACATTGCTCGATATTTGCCTCAAAATCTGAGCACACATAAACGCACACACACACACACATATATATATATATATATATATATATATACCAGATGTATACAATTGAAATGAGACGAATGTTTAAAAAAAGACAATAATTTTGCGAAAACTGTTAATATTTTTATTTAAACTAATTTCTATCGCTGCCCACATATTTTTCCAATCTTTCGGGCAATTTGTGAATATTAAAAACAATTATCTGTTCTTTGAGGCCAGCCAGTCATCAAGCCAAGATTTAACGCATTCGTAAAAAGTGAAGCACTGGTCAGCCAATACGTGTCAATATGATACAAATAGGTAGTAATCGAAAGGAGACAAGTCTGGAGAATAAGCCGCATGCGCTAAAAGCTCCAGACCGAGCTCCTTAACGATGACTTTGGTCGGTTTAGCACGGTGGCCATGGACATTGTCATCAAGGAAAATCATTTTGTGCTGCCGTTTCTTGTATAGCTCGCGTTTTTCGAGAATAACATTATTCGAGTCAATTAATTGTTGTTTGCAGTGATCAGTGTTAATGGTTTCACCGAGTTTGAGAAGCTATAATAGATTGGCCCTTCCCAGTCACAGAAAATATACTGCATTGTCTTGCGGCTGAAGCGATTCCGCCTTGCGATCGATTTGGACGGATGTCCGGGGTCAACGTATGATCGATTACGCTTTGGATTCTCAAAATAAATGCATTTTCCATCGCCAATCACAATGCAATGATGATATGAGTAGCGTTTGTAATGGGCAAGCAACATTTCGCACATGATTTTTTGGTTTTACTGCTGACGGTCCGTTAGTTCGTGTGGTACCTATCTAACGACCTTTATTATCTTGCCCATTGCTTTGAGACGATGAGAAACAGTGCTCTGGTTAACATTCAATTGTTTTGCAAGATGTTCTTGCATTTGGCCATCATCTTCATCGAGTAATGTTTACAATTCAGCATCTTCAAATTTTTTTGCTACTCTGACACACTCCTCGTTTCTCACAACGAAATAATCATTAAGAAACTTTTCAAACCACCTATAGCACTGCGCAATGCTCAGAGCATTTCCAAGTATGCTTCTAAAGGAATTAGTGCGATTCGGCAGCATTTCTCTTTGTACAGTAGCAAAAAATCAATGCTTTTCGCAAATCGTGGTTGGAAGGCATAAAATTCGACATTTTCAACATAGTGAAAAAAGAAACAATGCACACTGAAACTTGTCCAAAAGTAAAATAAAAGTGAGTATCTCTCTCTCTCTCAAAGGTCAAACTATAACACAATCACCTGTCATGGTTTCGTAATGTATGTATACTTGCGTGGCGACATCAATCGTCTCATTTGATATGATTAGACCTGGTGTATATATATATATATATATATATATATATATATATAATATATATATATATATATATATATATATATATATATATATATATATATATATATATATATATAAATATATATACATATACATATATATATATACATACATATATACATATACATACATACATATATATATATATATATATTTACGCATTTATAAATAATTACTGTATATGTCTTAAGATATCTCAGACTGATCGAAGATACTCACATTTTGGGCAGAAATTGCGGTATTTAGACGTGTTATACGTTAAAAACGGGTTTTCTATAGATTTGGTGACTTGGCGATATTTTGGCTAAAAAACTTGGAGGCAGTTGGTGAGATTTTTGGTCACTTGGCGAGAAATAGATACTTCTTGAAACATCCATCACCTAAGCTCTGGGACCAATATTTAGCGAGATAGCCTAGAAGCTTCCAGAACCTTGGCGAAATTAGTAGATTTCCCCGCCAAGTCAGGTATAGATACCGCAGCCCGACATAGTTAGTTGAAGTTTTGTGAAGACGATTAGTCGTGACTACTAGTTTAGAGAAGCTGTTCTCTGCCTGAGGTATTTGAGACCTGTGATTAGAAGCTGTTACTTATTGTATCAGATGAATTGGAGCTGTATAATAGTGATTGTTACAGCTAGTATATCTAATGGAATTTTTACGAATAAAAGACTTGTTCATTGAGTGGTTGCTTTCTTCAACTCTCAATCCACACGAACCCCAAAGCTCGGTACAACTGGTGTTAGAAGCGGGGAGTAAGCGTTGATGCAGCTTGGCACAAGAAAAATGTATATGAATTTAATGAAAAGTCTTCTCGAAACATTAACGGAGCAGATGGCTGAGATGAAAGCTGGACAAGAAGAGATTAAAACCGAAATGACGAAAGATATAAAATCTAGATAGGAGGAGCTTAAAAAGGAACTTAAGAGGGACATTGTAAGTGTTAAAGAAGAATTCCTCAACATCATTCAGGAGAAGATGAATGCAATGGAAGTTAAGGTAACTTAACTTCCATTGTTAACTTAACTTTCCATTCAAGTTAAGGTAATTTAACTTTCAGTTGAAACTAAGGTTTTGCAGATCGAAGAAAACTTTGAAAAAGCATTAGACAATATGATTAAGGAGATTGAAATCTTGAAGAAACAAATGTCAAACAGACATGAGGAACCCTATGTTCATTTATGCCTTCCCTAGCCACGATTAAATTCTCAACATTTGATGGAAAATCATCCTGGCAGGTATTCAAGACCCAGTTTATGATGGTAGCGAAAGCTAATGGATGGAATCCCCGAAACCAAACTTTTCATCTGGCGACTTCTTTAAGAGGAGACGCGGCCGACATCATCGAGACGTTTCCGGAAGAGCAGAGGCACAATTTTCAAGTCCTATCGAGTGCGCGTAAGCTGCGGTTTGGAGAAAATTGCACTAAAGAATATAGCTGACTACAGTTAAAGTCCCGCTATCAAAAAGTGGGTGAAAGTCTGCAAGAATTGGCAGTCGGTATTCAGCGACATTCCCATTAACCATTTTCAGATTTCCCAGCTGAGACACGTCAAGATCTGGCTCTCCATTATTTCATCAATAGTGTGTGGGATCCGGAGATATAGAAAACACTTAGACTCGCCGATGTCAAAGATATCGGATCTGCCTTTGCCTACGTACTTAAGATAGAGGCTGCCCACAGGCCGCGCGTAAAGACCGGCACCCAATCAGAGCCTTTTCTGCTACTGATACAGACTTTGAGCTACGAAAACAAATTGAAGATCTGCGGCGAAAGGTCCGTAGATTAGAACTGAGTAAAGGTGGCAGAAACACAAAAAATCAGTGTTGGACTTGCAATGTAGTCGGACACGTCCGAAGAGACTGCCCAAAACCAAAAGATAGTGGAAATGATCTTCCACCACAGCAGGGAAGGATTCAACGAATCCAGGAGTTTGAAATACGTCATTGCAAAGGAACTCTTCATGGAAATGCTGATGCAGTATCAAAGAAACCGTGTAATGGAAGCTATCAATATTTTTCAAGAGTAGAGAAGAACTATCAATTAGTAAATCCTTGAGTACGCCAAGTTACTGCTTTACCGCCATCGAAACCAGACCCATGGAGTGATGAAGGACTTAGAGAAGCACAAAAAGAAGACCCAGATATAAATCCAATTTTTGAATTAAAAGAATCTTCCAGTATATCTTCCACCAAGTTGGCTGGACATCTCCACTTACAGTCCTGCTACTAAATAATATTGGGCTCTTTGAGACACACTTCATATTAAAAATGACGTGTTATACAGGAAATGGGAGTCTGATGATGGATGTAATTTCAAATGGCATCTTGTTATTCCAATATCAAGAATTTCAGAGGTTTTGAAAGAATTGCATAGTAGCTCAACTGGAGTCCACTTAGGAGTAATGAAGACTCTACAGAAAGTTCCAGAACGCTTCTATTGGAGCAAAACTAGACAAGATGTAGAGAAATGGTGCCAATCTTGTGATGACTGTGCGGCGCGTAAGGGACCAAAGAAACGTAGCCGAGGACATTTGCAGCGGTATAATGTAGGATCACCTTTTGAGCGGATAGCATTGGACATTTTGGGTCCTTTACCACGATCTTCAAATGGCAACAAATACATCCTAGTTGTCATGCATTACTTTACTAAATAGCCTGAAGCGTTTTCAATCCCTGATCAAGAAGCGACTACAGTAACCGAGGTTCTTGTGCAGCAATGGGTTTTCAGATTCGGCACACCCTTACAAATTCATTCAGATCAAGGGGCAAATTTCATCTCTGCTGTGTTTAAAGGAATGTGTCAAATTCTCGGAATAGACAAGACGCAGACCACGCCACTACACCCGCAATCGGATGGCATGGTAGAGAAGTTTAACCGAACCATCTTGAAAAATCTCTCACTTATGGTTTCCAGAAATCAGTAAGATTGGGATTTGAAGCTACCGCTGTTTCTTCTTGCATTTCGCAGTGCTGTCCATGAGATTACCGCATATACTCCATCACAAATGCTCTTTGGTCGCGAACTTCGTCTTCCTTGTGATCTTCAGTTTGGCCGTCCACCAGATACATCTTCATCGCCAGAAGAATACCTTGAAGACCTTCAGGCACGTTTTGAAGATGTCCATAACTTCGCTCGAGACAGAATCAACCTGATGACCGAAAGAATGAAGACAAGGTATGACATGAGCGACAGGACATGAATTTCAGAAAGTTGATAAAGTTTGGATGTGGAACCCGATTCAACGTAAAGGACTTTCTCCAAAGTTGCAAGCCAACTGGGAAGGTTGATTGAATGACGTCGTAGTTCGTATAAGGAAATCATCTTCTTCAAAACCAAAGGTAGTACATTATGATAGATTAGCACCTTATAGTAATGTAACCTAAAAATTCGTATACCATCATCACTTTGTAAATAGTATAGATAATTTTAATATTTTCTATTTTTTTTTTTTTTTGTATTTGTACTTTCATTTGTTTGTGTATGTAATGTGCTCTGTATCCTCTTAAAATGTAAACTCTTTTATATTAAATTTGGCCTTCTATTAGAGGATTGTACAGCGCGGGACGTGCAGTCCTTGAGAGGGGGGCAATGTTATAAATTTATAAATAATTATTGTATATGTCTTAAAATATCTCAGACAGATTATATATAATTTTTCAGAAATACTCACATTTTGGGCAAACATTGAGGTATTTAGACGTGTTATACGTTAAAAACGGGTTTTCTATTGATTTGGTGACTTGGCGATGTTTTAGCAAGAAAACTTAGCGACAGTTAGCGATATTTGGCGACTTGGCAAGAAATAGATACTTTTGGAAACATCCATCACCTAAGCTCTAGGACCAATATTTAGCGAGATAGCCTAGAAGCTTCCAGAACCTTAGCGAAATTAGTAGATTTCCCCGCCAAGTCAGGTACAAATATCGCATCCTGACAGAGTTACTTTTTGTGAAGACAGTTAGTGAAGACGATTAGTCGTGACTGCTAGTTTAGAGAAGCTGTTCTCTTCCTGAGGTATTTGAGACCTGTGATTAGAAGCTGTTACTTATTGTATCTGACGAAATGAAGCTGTATAATAGTGATTGTTACAGCTGCTATATCTAGTGGAATTTTTAAGAATAAAGGTCTTTTGTTCATTGAGTGGTTGCTTCCTTCTACTCTCAATCCACACGAACCCCGAAGCTCAGTACAGTATATATATATATATATATATATATATATGTGTGTGTGTGTGTGTGTATACATATATATATATACATAAATTAATATATACATACATACACACACACACACACACACACATATATATATATATATATATATATATATATATATATATACAGGGTGTCCACTAAAGTCCCTTGCCACCCTCTTAACTTCGGAACGGCTGCTCCTATATTCATAAAAGTGGTTTCTAGGTATAGTAAAACAGCCATGCACTACTTAATAAAACAGACTACAGCGTCACCTGATTAAGAACAGCGGAGTTAGCATTCCTATCACG
>CM057811.1:5984962-6129962 GCA_030067965.1 Latrodectus elegans | reverse complement strand
ATAGATAACATAATAACCGGTACCTTTCTATTCATCAAAAACTGATTGTGTAGTCCAATCTGCGTTCAGGAAATGACAGGTTCATGGGAAGAGACCTATTGACAATTTGAAGTTCCGATAATTGAGTTACCATAAACATTCCACTCTTCAAATTGAGAACCTTGGGTTCGAATCCTGTCACATTTGAATAATAAAAAGTGGAGTTACATTACTACATATTGAATGTAAACTTTCTAAGGAGAGGGTTTGAAACTTTTCTCCCTTGTGATATGTTACGGCCTGTTATTTATGAAATGCCCTTCTAATAAGAAATAACATTTGATCGAGCATACAATTGTTGACAAAATGATTTTGCATGGGTTGTTAAAGCACATAAAGGATTATCCGCAATGTTTTTTCTTCTTTGGAATGAAGGTGGTGGTTTGGATTCGATCACTGTTCAACATCATGATGCATTACGTTAGGCTCCGGCTCTCTAGCAGCTCCTGTCATGCTGGGTAGTGGAGACCCTCACAGCTGTTGTAAGATATCAAAGAGGATGCACATTGCATTTATGCTTTTAATAGAAAGTGTGCTCCTAATTTCGTGTTGTACGGAGAAAACCTCGAAAACATCGTATCATCCACTCCAACTGATATGTAGGCAAAACGCAGAAGCGTAACATTCATTTTCTGTTATTTAGTTACTGAGTTTCAATCTAAGTTCATCGACTGCGAAAGACGCTTTTCTGTCATTAGACTGCATTTAGCCACAATTTGGGTACTGGTAATATTTCAGGTTTTGTCCTTTGCCATGGTTGAAAGTCCTCCAAAAGGAAAAGATACAGTAAAAATTTAAAGCTTTTCATTTATTCTTTCTTGAAAAGCATTCAATGTTATATTTTAATTATTCCAAAAAATATCTTTCTTTTGCTAATAAACTCAATGAAAAATTTATTTTCACAAAATATTTTTTTAAAATTTATATGCAATTACTTCCATAAATAAACTCTAGCTTTTAATTAAATGTTAGAGTAATAAGAAAAGTTTATGAATTTTGTTCGAATCTTTTGTTCCTAGAATTTAAGATATTAGTTTTAAAACAACATGTGAAATAAATTTTAAAACATGGTTTAACTACAGATTATAGAATAAAGTACGGAATTTTTGTCTATTAAACGTATACACGAAAAAAATTACGTAAGTACATTGACAACTGAAGCATATTCTAATTTATTCATTTATTCAAAATTATATTTACATATATATTAAAGTTTAAAATCCAAGAGGAAATATTTAAGCAATAAAACATTTGGTAAATTAAATTAAGATACAAAAGCTGAATTTAAAACTTCAAATGTTAAATAGCTTCTTTATTAAAGTGCAAATATCAACATCAAAATGTCTTAAAATAAACATATTGAACATCATTTTTAAATAAAGAACTATAAAAATCAACAAATAAAATAATTTTCGTGTCTTTTTTACTTGTTTTAATTTGCGTTTGCGTGTCTTGAATTACTCAGAAAATGATGAGTTGCAGCACTTTTTTAAAACTATATTATTAAAGCAAACAAATAACTCTAAAAATATTGGAATTGTTTTTAAGAAGTTACGGAAATAATTGTTACAAAAATTTAGAGAATAAGTCACTGGTTTTAAAGAATATGATAGGGTTCTAGGAATTAACATTCGTATTTCATAGAAGTTTTGGAGATTAGAAAAAATTATATCTAGAATTGAAAGAAAAAACTTAAAGATGATTAAGAAACAATACTTTGTTTTTTTTCATAAAATGCTTTCTTAGAATTAATTTATTTGATCCCATAAATTTGGCTCAAGTAGATTTTTTAATGCAACTTATTTTACCTGTTAATTTCTGTTTCAAGAAACATTATTTCCATTTAATTGATTTTACAAAAAGGAGTTTACATTGTTGAACACTAGGATACTTTTTGTAAAAATGAGAAAGCATTTTTACTGGGCATAAGTAAACAAGGTATACTCTACAAAACTTACATTCCTCGGTAAAAATTGAGATAAAGTTTCGAAACAGAGGAATGTCTTTTAAAGATTTCACAGAAGAAATAAGATTTAGAAGATGAAAGTAAACTTAAGTATTTCAGAACTCACATTTGTATGGAACCAAATGACATATTTCAGGACAAAAGTTTGGCAAACTATTGGTTAAAGCTTTTCGGTCTTTTTTGACTTGAAATGCTAAATCCTCTTGAAAAACATTTGAAAGTTTGAATTTATGAGATTTGAATCCTTGAATTGCTTTACATTTCTTTGAAGCAATGTCGTATAAATAAAACTGTCATATATTTTGTAGAACAGTGAGAGTTAAGAATATCTAATGAAGAAGTGTATAGCTAATATTTTCAAACATCGAGATATTTACATAATTAAATTCAAGACCATAAAGAAAATTTAAATTTGGAATTAAGAGTAAAATTATATAACACGTCAACTCTAATTCCAATAATACTTCACAAATTTTAAGCTGCAATAATATCATATGATGCCAATTAACTCTTGTTCATTCAGTTTTAAAATGTCAAATCTTTTTTTAAATGATGAACTATCTTTAACTTTATATTTACTAGGCATAAATAATAATTTTTACTAAAACATCTTTTTAGATTGTATATGGTTTATAAATTCAGATGTTTCTTAAATACATTTATTAAAAAATAACGTTAATATTATAATTATATTTTTACAACTATTTTTATTTTGCAGTCTCTTAATGTGTTCAAAATTCACTCATAATGATGCTATATAAATATTTAATACAAATGTTACATTGAAAGTGAGTAAACATGTAATTATAATAATCAGTTATTACTCATAATCACCTTTATTGAGCTTGGTAAATGGGATAAATTATTGAATAAAATCGCCTATTCGTCATGGGAAATGCAATAAATTACAATTTATTTTTTATGTATAATTTTGGATGAATAGTGCTTCAATCGCTCGAACAAACATTTCTCCAAACACCGATTACTAAGAACGTAGTATTTTCTTTTCAAAAGATTCGTATTTTTACATAAAATGAATTAGTGTTATACCTGAATAAAAAATATAAAATATCCTTTAAATTTTTATTGTGTCGAAATATGTACTCTTCTTTACTTTTTTAATCTCTATTTTTACTTTCTTAATTTTAACATATTAACCCTACAAAAGTTTGAATTATATGTCCTCTTAATAAAAGGTTTTTCATGAAATATCAATAAGATTAATTTGTTAAAGCATTATTGAACTTTATTTTAATATCTATAAGTAAAAGCATCGGAAAATATTGATCAATCAAAAATGAACCAAATGATTTATTTGAGAGTCAATAAAAAATCATTCCAAAAATCTGAGCATTATTTGTGATAAACAATACACTGTAATTATAGACTAAAATCTATGAAACTTTTCCTATTAGTATTGAGAAAATTATCATTTTTAACTGAAGTCACGGCTTTCAAACCATCGACGTCATGATTAGGGAATGAAGCTATATGCGCCGCCACCTCTCGTAAGCATTTATTTATGTAGTGGTGTTATAATTTCCTTCTTGACATTTATTTTACTAGTTCTACATTTTAATTAATATTGTTGTACATATATAGTAATTGTTAGTATATTGTTATCGTTGCTAAAATTGTAAGTGACACCTTTCGGAAATATTTGTTACTAATTTCTTAAGTTTGCATATCATAATTTGAAAATTAACATGTTTACTTTTTTCAAACATATTTGTCTTAAAAAACTTTTTATGAGTTGCAAAAATTTTGAAGTATTTTTTATAAAATAATGATCTTTTTTTTTCAACAATTTCCTGTATTGTTGCGTGTGAATTAAAACATAAATATTTTTTATTTATTGTAATATTATACTCTTTTAAAAGAAATAAAAAATACTTTTAATTAATTATGAAATCAAAAATAAATGTTCAGAGGCTAAAGAAATGATTGATGATCATTCAAATGTCTCAAATTTTGGCAAATGATTTTTATTTTAAATTGTTTAACAAATTAATGAATCCAATTTCTTTTTTTTAAATGGATATATAAATATACATTGTATCATGATGTATGAAGTATGCAAATGAATTCTTTTTTAAATTTTTCTGATAATAATGTTTCCAAAAAATAATATATATTTAATCAACTATAAAAAAAACATTTTTAATTGGTATTGGGGTTGTACGAAAAATTTCTCAGTAAAGGCAGAATGGTAAATATTTATTTTATTAAAATTTGAAGTATATTAAAAACACTAATTGCTTTATGAAACAAATTAAAAGCTTACGCAAAACAATATTATATTGATATAAGATAATTATAGAATAAAATTTTGTCTTTCTTTTCCAAAATATAATTATTTTTAAATGTAAAAAAAATTATTTTAGAGAATTAAAAAAATTGGTAGAAAAATTTACTGTGAAACAGAAGCTTATGCTTGGAATCACGATATATTAACCATTCTGATTAAGCGCCTTAAAAATGATGGAAAAAAGTATATTTGCAACATAAATATTTAAATAGTAAATTAAATTTCTAAATGTTTAGTTTTAGTGGATGGAAGTTATTAAAGAGATCAATCATATGGAAAATCTGAAATTCCAAACTATTTGATAATAAAAAATGTAATTTAATGAAATGTGTGACAGAAACTTTTTAGAATTAAGTTAATTTAAGAATTTATCACACAAGTTAATAACCACAAAATTACTCTTTGAGTAGTTTTATAGTACATTTAATAAGCTAAATAGTCTTATTCTAGTTTTCTGTAAAAGAACATATTCGAAATTGGAATTTCTTTTACCTTTTATGGAGTCACTTTTTTCTATTATTGTTTTGTTAAAGTATTATCCAGACTCACAGATTAATTAATAAAAATTAATTCATTTAGCTTATTATATATATATTAATTTTTATTGATTTTTAATACCATTTTTATGGGTGTGGGAGTTTTGTTTCCAATTAGTCACTGATCGATCTGCAAAGGTAGAGAATCGATCGTTTTACATTTTTCTTTGCATTTCACATTACATTACATTTATAAAAATATAATATGCAAATGTTAAAATCAAAAATCGAAAATCGAAATTATCAATTATATGGATTTTAAATTAAGAAATAAAAGAATATATATATATATATATATATATATATATATATATATATATATATATATATATATACTTTTTAATTTCCATGAAATTTCCAAAAACAAAGATCAGCACATAGTGGGACATTGCAAGCTGTGCAAACTTATCTTGGTCACTTCTCATGGGATTTTGTGGAACACAAATGACATCTATATGTTTTTTGGAAATTTGGCATACGGTTATCTACTTTAGTCGATCACACTTCATCTGGAATAGTTTTGCACTAGAAACCTACAGATTGTCTTTCACGTTTGACTTGAAAATCAAGAAATCCGTGGTTGCTCTTGCCGAAATCGAAATTTTAATTGGTCTCATGGACCTGAATATTTTCTAATTTCTCTTAATTTATGAGAATATTCCCCCGTGAACATTCAAAAGTTAATGAAGTTGAAGTGAACTGTACTTCTCATGGTATTAAAAAGTGTGATAATACATCGTAATTGTTTCGAAGTGAAAATAATTTTATCTACAATAGAAAGATTGAAAAAGGGAAGTCAGAAAGCATGGTTTAATAATAAGCAGATAAGTTTGTTCAACTTTACATTATATGCATGTTTTTGAAAACTTCAGGGATTAGCAAAATAATGAGCAGTTTAGGATTAAAATGTATTATAAATCTATCGCAAGCGTCTTTTAAAGTGGCCGGTAATGTTAGTAATATCAGCTAATTATCAATTATTCAGTTTGATGAATATAGGTTGTAAATACTGTTGATGATTCCGTATCACTAATGACATCTTAATGGTTCGTAAAATATCACCCTATTCCTAGGTGCTGTTGTGACCATAAATTATGCAAAACTAGTTTACTGAATCGGAATGTTTTCTTGAGTTTATCTGACACATAACTTAAGTTTTATCTCGTAACGTGATTATGCACATGCGCGAAATTTGTTTTGCGTGTTAAAACACTTGAAGTGTTTAATAAAAAATTTGTTTTTTTATTGGATTACAATATAATCTAGATACTGTGCGAAGTGGCGTAATATAGTTGGCGAGATAAATTTGCAATGCTTAACTCGAGAACTAAAAATCGCGCCAAACCTGGCCAAATTCTTAGGAATTTTTACAAATGTCAAATATTATTGGAAATTAGGTCCCACCGTGTCATAAAATAAGACAGCGCTATTCAAAGGGAAAGGTCCCGAAGCTCCTCCTGGCATCTAGTGAATAACGTTCGCAATTCTCCACGATCCTCCGTATAGCTAGTTTTATTTTGTTGTCTTTTGTTAAGGAGTTTTTAAGGATGTGGATGTTGTTGATGTGCTTAGGAGCTTTAAAGGATTTCTCTCTTTCGAAATAAAATTAGATCCACTCTTTATGACAATGATTTCGCGAAAGAATGGAGCAGGGAATTTTAAAACACTGTATAACAATCTACAATCTAGTTGACAGATTGGGAGCCACTAATTACAGGGCATCAACTAAACACTATTAAAATATAGTTACTGAATAAATTTTACTAGTAATGCCCTATTCATATTAAAACGTCTGCATGACATCTCCAATGGAGATTTTAGAATCAATAATTATAACAGTATTCTTTTTTTTTTATCAAATGATATAGCATTGCTTTATGTTATTGATATATGAATAATCAATAATAATTAAAAGATTTTTCTCTTAAGCATTGTTATTTACAATGATAAATAATGTTGGATCATGATAGTCTTTTTAATAGATGGCTGGACACATCAATTATAGGTAGGCAAGTTTTTATCTATAATCAATCGGTGCATGAAATTCACTCATCAGATATTTTCTCTCTATTAATAAATACTTATATTACACAAATTCATTTAAGGTTTATGATATGTATGAACTTATGTTTGTATAAGTGTATAAAATTTAAAAACTTTTATTTAAAGTATGTGACATCTTAAGTTCATAACACTTTATAATAAAAAATCTATATTAAGTATAGGAAATTATTGCATTTTCAAATATTAGTTTTTGTCGATATAAAAATTATTTTCTAGACAATACAATTACAGTTTACAATTTAAGCATGTGATTGCATTTTCAATGAACTTCACAACATCAACTACTATCTAATATTCTATTCATTAATGTGACTATAGAGAGCAAGATAAATTTCACTTGTAAATAAAAGTTAATTCAACCATTTGGTTTCCGGTTTGAATTTCTCCTGATTCATTTTATCCGTATCTGATGGTAATAATCTATAGCAGTAATTTCCATAAAAGCAATTGTGAAAGGTAATGTGATTGAGAAATGGTTCAAAGATTCACCAAAAATCTTTAATTCACCAAAGATTCAAATACCCTAAAATTGTTTCATTCATGAACACTGCATCCATATTGGTCTCACTCATAATGTATACTCCAAAGGGCATTCTACAAATCCTAAGAACTGCCACCCGCACTGCTAAGCATTGTTTTACGTTTTAGTTACAAAAAATGCCAAATGTCTCGATCCTGTGCAGATTCCGAACTCTGGGGCATGACGATGTCAATTGTGATACTTTGAATTTGTCTGAAAATAGATGTTGTTACACCAGTATGCTTCCCTGTATGTAGCCTTGAATTGGGCTTAGAAATCCCCAAAGGTATCAAGATCCCTTCCACGACCAGTGACCACGTCCAGCTTTAACGAGTTCTAGCCACCTTTAGCAAACACCACAGATCTTCGGTCGGGTGGTATTCAATTTCACTACCTTCCAATTATGAAAAAGACGCCCTAACCCACCAAGCCACCATAGGCTTCGCCTGAAAATAGTGATAGATAATTTGATTCCCCTACAACCTTGGCTTAATAAGTAAAAGAGTTTTAACAAATAGCGTTCATTCTGGTACAACAGCATGCTGACAAATTTGATTTTCTTATAAATCTTCATCCAATCTTAGAACAAAATGGTTAATTTGTTAAAGTCTTAAAATGGAATTCAAACTACTGCAATTATTCACACCCAAGTTGAAAATTGAATTTCCGAAATGCTATATGATAAGCGTTAAATATTCAACTATTATTTCAACGTCATGTTGTCAATGTTAACTACTTGGAGACTGAGATGCTAAGAGGGATTTTTGTACAGTTTCAAAACAGAAAGACGTGGTGCATGTTGCGGTGTCATCTTGAATTGTTCTAAATACGAAATTTCCGCATAACAATGTTGAATGATTCCGTCCAAATTTGAGAAATATAACAAATAACGCTAGTATAATAACCAAATCATGCTATCAAGATTATTTGTTTATGAATCTTTGGCCAATCTTGGAACACAATGGATAATGAATGAAAAAAATGAATTCAAAGTATTATCATTAAGAAACAACAAAGAAAGAATGGAATCTTCAAAATGTTGAACGATGAGTGTTACCATTTCTTCCCATCTGAATGGCATATTGCTACCCTCGACAATATCTAGGATAAAATGCCAAAAGGAGATTTTTCTGCCCAGTTTCCGAATAGTAGGATGTGGTGCAATCTTCCACGCCATTTTGAATTCATCTGAGTAGGAAACATCCGCAGAATGGTGGATGATTCTCGATTTATGTGAAGAAAATTTAGTGAATAATGTTTGTTCTGCTACAATAGTTTCCTATCCAGCTTGGTTTTCTTATAAATCTTTAAACTATTTTGAAACAAGAGGGTTAATTTAATGAAAACTCAGATTGCATTCCTAAGTTCTATAACTAGCCACCAAAGGTAAAAATACTTTAATAAATTTTTTTTATTTCCAATGGCCAGGTAAAGTAAAAAAAAACTAAAGGTTACAAAAAGTAAACTACAGAAAACAGACAGAACTCATTCGCCTAAAGAGCAATACCCAATATCTCGATTCCTCGGTTAAGAAGCAAAGAGCCCCACAAAGGCGCAGATGGTCCTTGTCCATTACTTTCTGGAGAGCAGCAAATAACAGAAAGAATGGAAAACAGAAGGAATGTCCCAGCACTTCAAATGAGATGCTAGGGCATCGCGTTCCATTGAAATGCTGAATGAAGAGACTACTGAAAGATGAAATGCTGAATGATTCATTTATCAGACAGTTGATAATTCGTCAGTATCGATTGAAGAGGACTTGTGCAATGATCTTTTAAGTTAATGCCGGATTTTCATATCAATCTATATCCATTACATATTCAGTGACATTAACATTTGTTGAAGATTGCAGAAATTAAATCTTTTTTTAGTATCAAGAAAATATCTTTTATATTTAATTTTATTTTATATATTAAAAGATGTTGTTTTTGTTCAATTTCCACATTTTAGCAAATTTAAGGTACAGTATTTCCTTGAGAATGAGTGTTAAGTTGTTCAATCTTTGAATAAAATATTTCATTTTCAATATTTCTAACAACATATGCTTATATATGTTTTTAAATTTATTGCTTAAAATCTAAAAATGCCCTCAAATATTTGAGATTCAATAACATTTTATATATTTTAAAAACTGTGGATTAAACAATAAATTTTAAACGTTAATTTATCATTTATTGATTAAATTCTGTCATAAATTTTTATATGAAATATTTTATACAGTAAAAGTATTTGTTAAAGATTACTTAAAAAATTTATTTAATATTCTAAATTCACTGAATTGAAAAAATTTTTATTCGCTTTAATAATCTCTGAGTCATTTTTAAAGATATTACATTTATAACATTTTATGTAATTTTGAAGATATCAAATTTATATATTAAAAATTTTATAATAAATAAATAAATGTAGTATATTGATTATATATATTTTGTATATGGTAATTTTTTAATTATTTCAAGATTATCATACTATTAAATAAATTTAATTTAGATATTTTAATTTAAAAGGACAACATAATTTCATAGTAATTAACTTATAAATTATTTAGGTTAGAAAAAGTTAACATTGCATCATGAAAATATATATATATATATGTAATCATACATCAACACAAGTTTTAAAGATGTTTGCAGAAGAAGAATTTTCTGACTGAATTTAATGTTTGAGTCGAAGTAATATACATTTTAGGAAAAGATCACACATTTCTTCTCAATATTCTCAAAAGTTGCAAATAAGAAACTTAAACTGAAATGCTCAATATTCAGCGTTATTTTGATGTTTACTGGGACGAGAAAATAAAAACCCAACAACAGTTTTATATTCACTAAAATAAGAAGTTGAGACGACCACCCTGTCTAGAGGTCAGAGTGCTTGACTGCTGATAGGGAGGTCCTGGGTTCGAGTCCCGGTTCGGGCATGGATGTACTTTCTCTATCTATCCTGTCTGTCCTTTCTGTGTATGAATAAGGTGTGAATGGTTGCCTACCCTATAAACGGGCCCCTATGGCATGAGTGAACCGAAGTAGTCGGACACCATACCAAATATGGTTCAGTGTGGAAAAATGGAGCAGCACACCCCATATTGTCAGCCTAGCTGGCACAAGAAAAAAAAGTAGCAAAAAATTTTTTTACGTCTGATTTTAAACGAGCCGTCATTTTTAACTACCATTTTCTAGAATAGTTGTAACGAAAAATGGATTATTTCGACTACTCATGATTTAAATTTATAAGAAATACTATTGATATTTTTCAACTTAAAAATACTTTAAAAGTTTTTTTGTGAAAATGAACTTTAATAAAAAAAATATATATTATTATAAAATTAAATTAAATATTTTTTTTCAATGGTGGGGCATATCGAGATGTATTGTCCCCTTATACGCAAGGAACCGGCCAGAAACTGCGACTTCTTTGCCACCGAGGCGTTGCCCCGGGTGCACCACAGGGGGTGAGCTACCATCGCACCCTCACACATGCCATAGGGACCCATTTATAGGGTAGGCACAATTCATACTTCATTCACACACAAGGAAAGGACAAAGACAGCATAGAGAGAGAAAAAGTACACCCATTCCTAAATCGGGACTCGAACAAAGGACCTCCCTATCCGTAGTCAGGCACGCTGACCACTAGACAAGTTGGGCGGCAATTAAATATTTAATGTGTTATTTTCGTCATGAGCTTAATTGGAAATGGCTAAAAGGAAAGAAATTTGTACTGAGATGTGGGTATAACTTAAACCATAGTATTTATGATTCATTTAGAAATTTTAGTTACAAGGTTTATAAACAATATAAAAGATAATGAACGATGATTTATTCTCACTGTAAAGCTGCTTATGCCACGATGAACAATGTAGCGGAACTTTGCTCTCTTCAAAAGCGGAGGCGTGTGTTTTCTTAAACCCTTTGAAAATGGCTTTCTATTGGTAATTGCTGGAGAAGGGAGGCAAAAGAATGTAAGGCATCGTTTCACCGCATATTAATTTTAAAATATGTTTATTTTCTTTGATTTTCTTTAAAAAAACATTGCTTTTTCAGTGTTTTCGGTTTTATTAATAAGCCGATTAGAAATGCATAACAAAACACAGGAAAGAACTCCCAACTTCAATATTAAATAATTTGATAATGCAACAGATTTTACAAGTATCTGACGTCTCATTCTATTAATTTTAGCATGTGTATACGTGGTGCCTTATGACGTGGTACAAAACGATGCTTTGAACAATGATAAGTAAATTGGAAATATCGATTAGCAACAGTCCGTTTCTCCAAACACATTAGCCGCTGGGGCATGTTAATTTACAACTTTTTGGTTTATGTTGTTTTTTTTTTTAAATCGAGTAGATTAGGAAATCAGATTAATGATTCTCATTGATATTGACCTCACACTTCAATTTGTCTAAAAATGTGTGATAATGTCTGTTAAGAAAAAGCACCTTTAGATACTTACACAATTATCAATTCAGTTGTTCTATAGATTTTATTACCAAGTACTGTGCGAGTGTGTCTAACCAGGATTTTAATTTTTTCTCAATGACTTAGATGAAAGTAGTTTGATGAACATTAAGCTTACTTTTTATTCAAACAATATCAGATATTAAACTATTTAATTTGATTTACAACTGATAGTATTACTTTCGTAAAAGAATAATCAGTGAAATAAAAATATAAATAAGAAATTTTAACTTTCAGGTCTTTTTTTATTAACCGTAAAGTGGTTTCTTTCTAGTTGAGATCCTGATTACGCTATTTTATTACAATTCTCATTGATTTAAAATGTCCATGACATCTGACGATGTTTCATCTACGTCACGTATAATTTATGACCATATCGTATTAAGATGACGTCATAAATCCGACTTGTCGACGAGCTATTTTCATTTACTTTTAATAATAATTACTTTTTAACTATATTTTCAACTCTTTCTTTCTCTTTATATATTGGAGCTTAATAGTTTTTAGTAAACATAAAGTTTCGTAGCATTTTTACTTACATATTTTTTAAAAAAATCTTTGTTTTCGTAATAAGAATGAATACTATCTTAAGAAAGCTTGCTTGATGATAAGAGAGTGTATAGGTGGCCAATTTTCTTATCGAACAAGCTTGGAGTCATTTGACAAGATATCTGTAAAATATAAAACACATTTTAATGTTTAAGAATACATTAAATAGGGAAAATACAAGCAAAATTATTGTAATTATATACAAAATAACGGATATATTTTCTTTTATTGTGAACGTGACCTTAGAAAATTTTTTTTTCTGTTTGAGAATATAATTTTATTTATAATTATCACCTGCCGATATTATTAGCTTTAGACCTTTCTTATTTGTTTTGTAAATATCGCATACGAGCTTTGATAATTACATCTTTTTCTCTTTTGTTTTTTAAAAACTTAAAAAGAAATATTTTGCTTACGTTGAAGGATTTCTTCCGACGTCTTACTATATGCGGTGTTTCATTCAAGCTGAAATTGAAGAGAATGGCAACACTAAATTGATACCATGCTTTATATTCTTTGAATATTTCTCAGAAAGATAAATTGGCTGAAGTGGTCTAATTCCTTAGTATTTCAGATTATCTAACATAGCACCACTGAACAGTTCGTAAAATAACTCTTTTGCAGCAGGTGAATAATTTATGTCGATAACTTAAAAAGCAAGATTTTTGCCGCAATAGCCTCGGACGATGATGGTATGCTCGGTCGTACATCGAGAGGAATTGCTTATTCTCTTGATATTCTCTGTGCGACGAACGACAAACATGTAAAATTCCGTCAGCAAAAAAGGCATTATTCAACATGTTGAGTCAGCTACGAGTCTATCTTCATTATTTCGTGAATAATTCAGCATCAAAATGTAGCAAACATCCTCTAGAAAAGCTGCTTTTTTGGCCTCTTTTGGCGTTTCCATTCATTTGAATACCTTGGGCAAAAAATCCATAAAAAAAAATTGCATCATGCAAAACTACACACATTTTTGTCAAATTATTATATATTTTTAATAATCCTCAAAAAATATAAAACTTTTTTTAACACTGAAGTTTTTGCAAAAACAAAAAGATTCAGGCATCAAACTGTAAATACAGAATATCGCTCTCTTGCCCTATCAATATTTCATTTAAATTCTTTGAAAACGAATCCGGCATTTCAATGAATGAAAACCTTTTCTATATTACGGACGCACACCCTATAATAAAAACACGGCCGACCAAGAAAGAATTGTTCGATGGAGGCAGAATAAAAGATAATTAAAATTTTAGATAAATTGGATGTTTTAATTCAGATTACCATAGTTATGAAGTAATGTGTTCAATAAAAAGTTTTGACCCGCCTCTTAATCTGAAATCAAGCTGTCATATGGTATGTCATAAATTTGTAAAGTTCTCGTTTGGTCTCCTGTATATTTCTGCCAAATTCATTCCAATTGTCGGGATAGGTCATTAACATCCCCTGAAAGATGCAGTTGTCTTCCCGTCATATCTCTGACCTGCTTGATGGGGAGGGGGGGAGTGAGATCTGACTGTCCAGAGAAATATATGACAACCCCTGTTATACAAGGCAAAATAATAGCAATATGTAATTTGGTATTATTTTGTTAAAAAATAACGCTTAGGTACTGCAAAAGGAACGGTAGCAAAATGGATTACAAAATATCATCACGGACCGCTTTACAGTAAGTTTCCCTCTAATGACGTCCAAAGGAGTCTGGATATCAAGGGAAATGAAACCCATACAATAACTTCCGGTTGAGAGCCTGTGTGACATGAAATAATGAAAGCAGCATCGATACGCTGCCTTGAGTGTCTCCAGACACATCTTTAATTATCGTCAGGACACAGTTCGCCACTAAATACTATATGTCCCAAATCATTGTCATTCCAACTTAATAGGTCGACAAGTCACTGTAATCTGGTTCAACAGTGATATACAACGTAATGGTCCATACAAGTGTAGATTTACTCTATCATCCGTCTGTGAATTGTTATCACGGACATTCCTGTGCGAATCTAATATGCGATGGTTAATAGAGATGAATCAAGCACTATGACCACTGATTTGAAAAACACTCTGTCTTTTTGATTTGCTGTGGCCCAAGGTAGACCATTAAAATCATAATGCTGAAATCTGCCACTGTCCACTCATTCTTAACAGCATCTTAATCGCCGCCTCGCTTCGACCCATATGATAAGTGATTCCTTAATTTGATCTCAACCTCCTTCTTACAGCCCAGTAATACGATCTCTTTCAAACTGTTGCTGGTGATATGTTTGAATCCTGCAGTGAGGCACTCTTTGAAAGGTATCATGAACCACAGTTTTCAAACAACTATTCAGGAACAGCTCCTTATATACATTCAGTATGCGCAGTTCCAATGCCCTGAAAATCTCTCTTGGGGCACCAAATTTGAATCATTTGCATATTTGATGAAAAAATTATCTGCTTACGAAATTTTAAAGTAATCAGTTGGTTCTTTCGTAGTGTGTCGATTTTTCGTTATAGAGTGTATATTTATACTCTGTCCCAAATTTTCTTTATTTATTTTAATCAGTTTATGTAACTTTAGATTGATGGATTTAATTTCATTGCTACGTAGAAAAAAATTATTTTATACTGCTCTTTTACCAAATTATATATAAAAAAAAAGTGATATTTCTCACTAGTTTTTTTTTATTATTATAGAAAGTTGCATTATGTGTGGTAAAACTAATCCAAAATAATTCTTGAAACAATTCTTCATTGAAGAGACATTTATTTCTATTTTATTTACATCAAACAAATTTTTATTGAAGGTTAACATCATTTTTGAGCATTCTTAATCTGATATAGTTAATATAATTTGTCAAACATTAAAATCATCAACATTTTATGATAAAAGACTTGTGTTTTTTAGTGAAGAGACATTTATGTATATCAAACATAGTTTTGTTGAAGATTAACATCATTTTTGAGCATTCAATCTTATGTAATTAATATAGCTTTTGTCAAACATTAAAATCATCAACATTTTATGAAAAACACTTATGTACACCAACAATATATATGTAAAAATAAAGAGCAATGTATTTTCAACATCTTATGATAAAACATGTATGAAATGCAATGTTATCGAGTGCTTCCAACAAATATAACATATGCTTGAAACGATTACAGTATAGTACACAGTGTTACATTAGAGAATAATAATTTTTCTAAATGGTGAAGTTTTATTAAAATAGCTTTTCAAGCTATAATACATTCTACGAGTATATATAATTCTTTGAGCATGACTTTTAAACATTCCCAGTGACTAGAAGAGAAATGAAATGAATGGACAATTCAAAATGGAATGTTCTCAAGACGAGAATTGGATTCTCCTTTGTGATAGAATGCTAGAATCTTGCATCAAGCTTGACAAATAATGCTGTTTACAAAATACATTTTAACATAGAAGGAAATCTCTTTAATCTGTTTCATTTAACGGAATATTATTTTACATGTGATTTTGTGTTGATAGATATTTATGATATACACCCATAAGATTTCTGTATTAAAACTTAATAATTACAATGGCTGAGTGGCTTCACGTTGCTTCTCGTTAATATAACCAAGTCTAATTACCATTAACCTCGGACATTGAATGAAAGAGTGACCACATTTCGCTTCACTGGAGTGCTGGAGATCCCACGTTGCGTGGGTGGGTTTAATTAATGTCAGACGTGGGTTAAAAACGCACCCATGTTAATCTATGACCTCTAAAGTCCTTCCATTGAGGTGGTGTAGATATGAAGAGGAAGGTGCAAGCTCCGGTGGGACCTCGTCACTTGATGGTCTTGGTTCAAAATGACAAGTCACATGATGATGGCTGAGTACCAAACCCGTTAACGTTAAGGTATAGCCTGGGACATATCTACACTGCTATGTATGTATATTAAATCTATTAAATTAGAAAGTCTTGTACATTGTTATTATCAACAATCATCACTAATTACTCACTTACATTGCAGTTTCATTTAAAAAACGTTACAGAGAACAAGATGGAATAAATATACGGTGGTATTATTCGTAAAACATCTGAATGGATTCTGAAAACATTTCATATCATTAAAAAATTTTATATCAATCTTCAAGTGCGCAATATTTTTTTTATCATGGATGTGTTGTTTTCAAGATCTTTTTTTCATGTAGTTTTTTAAACAGGAAAGAATCATGCCATTAAACTTGTGCAATTGCAAATATATTTTACAGTTATTTTATTCCAGAATTAGTTAAACTGGTTCTTAATGTCTGTTCTCCAATACATGAAATAAAAAATTAAACTAAACTCAGTGGTACGACAGCCCCTTTGGGCTATGTCCTACAAGGTCAATATTGGTTTTCGTGCCCGAGTGCCCTGAGGTACGAGTACATGTTCCGGTTAAGTGGGGAGCCTAAAGTGAACCCCCTAATGTTTAGTTCCCAAGCATTCTTGATACTCAGTTTTGTCGACCCATGAAGGGATGAAAGGCTAATTTGTCTTCACCTATCCCGACGACTAACCACTCCATCAAAAACTTTTAAATACACATATTCTTAAAATTATCAGAACAGAAATTAATAAACAACTAAAATCTTTAGCTTTTTCAAATATTAAAGTCTTGTCACAATACTGGATCGTATATAGTTCACAGCTCATAACAACAAATGTAAAATTCAGTGAAACATGATCTAGACTATCTATTCCAAAGAAGGTGTTTGACATTTTATTCGAAACTAATATCCTAAATTATGAAGGCAGTAAAAATGTATAGTACCTCAAAATAATATCATGAAATTTAAGTATAATACATCCATAATTTGATTCCTAATTCTGAGGAAGAAAAAATATATTTTACATTGCTTCCATCATATTTTTTTCAGGAATAAATAGTGGATGCTTAAATACATGAAATAACACATCAAATTCAACAATTATTCAGTAATGCTTTTAAACTCACTCAGGAGTTAATACGATAAATGATATAAAAACACTTTATCGTGATGATAACAAACTAAAACCAGTGATTATTTACATACATAAATTCATAGGATATTTTATAAATTTAATCACACATTTTACTTACATAAAATAGCAAGTTTCTTTATAAAATAAGATGATTACGTAAATTTTAATATTTCGTTTTTACGAAATTATAATTAAATATATGAAATTTTTCAAACATTTTACCTTATAACTCTTTAACTATTATATTTTTTATGCAGGAAAAGCATAACAAACTTAACACATATTAATGCTTTTAGTCTTATACAAAGTTTTTGTGGTAAAGGTTACAAAAACGCTGAATTATTATGATAATAAATAAGCAATTGATTGTATACTTATATATCTTAATCCACTTAATACTTTATCATATTATTTTACTTAAATAAAATGTTAAATGTAACATTTACTTACAAAAAATGACAAGTTATTTAGGCAAACGAAAATTACTAAGAGCATATACTTATTTTTCTTTTAACGAAATCAAAATTAATTATATAATTTTTTACAACAATTTTATTTTGAAAATTGTTGAACTAATTTATATATTTTTCTTCAATACATATAAAACACACAGTGAATATTCGGCAATGAGTTTGGTCTCCCAGTGGCGTCTATATGATGAATGAAACTAAAAAACCTATATTGTGATGATAATAAACTCACAAATTATATATTATATGTTTGTACACACATAAATCCACAAGTACGATGATTAATTGTTTTTATTTTCCTTTTAACGGAGAAAGAGAATGATTGTTTAAAATACTTCAATATTAGAAGAATGGGCATTTTTGCCATTTCCCTGGGAAGTATTAGTAAATCTGCCGTTTACAGAACGAATCAATTTTAAGGTGGACAGAGCGACGGAAGCTTCGAATCTCGAGCTGCTGCCCTTCGAAGATCGTCGCTCCTTCCTACTCAGGTGGAATGCCCCGTAGATGACAGGGTTGAGGACAGCGGTGGAGCTTCCGAAAAAGAATATGGCGTCAGATAGGTCCTGTCCTAGCTGCTCATCCGGGTCCAAGAAGACGGAGATGATCATGCTGATGTAGTAGGGTGTCCAGCAGATGATGAACGTGGAAACTATGACAACCGTGATCCACAGAGATTTCACTTTCGCTTTTCTCAGTATTTTCCGTCTGGCGTCTTCGAATGCATTCTGAGATCCACCGAATACGCGGTTTTTACCTGAAATGAAGAAAATAAACTGTTACATAAGACATTATGTTTGTCGTACCAAATGAGAAACAATGTCCACTCGAAAAATTTATACTTATTAGAATACCAGTATACTGATTGGGCTAATACATGTCAATCTTTCCCGGCATTCAATATCATATTATGAACGAGGTCTGGAAGTTTAGAGAAGTACCCAGCTCTGTTATCAACAGCACCTTTAACAGTTATCTGTATTTAGAGAGGGTTATCGGTGTTAATGTCTTCAACAATCAGAAGTGGAAGCCTTTTATGTATATATATAGATATATATATATATATATATACATACATACACACTGCATGAAAAGAGTAGGACACTAGAATTCTTGAAAATAAGAGCCAAGTTATGAATTTTTACAAAATAATTTATATCTGTAGCATGAAATAAAAAACATACTTGCTTATTAAAATTAAAAATTAATTTCATTTACATCATATTGTGAGAAAAATTAGAAGGACAGCTCTAAATAATAGAAATAAAAGTCTTCATAAAGAATTTTTCTGCCGTTTGTTTTAATTACTTCAAAGATTGTATTTAGCTTTACTTCGCTTCATGTTTTGAGGCTTCAGGTTTAACTTCGAAATATTCATCAAAAAAAATAAATAAATAAAAAATAAAAGAAAAGATACAACCACGCGTCAGCCGCCACATTGCGGAAAGAAGCTTTTTTCCTGTTGATGCGCAAGGGAGAATATCTGCATCTCAGGCAAAGAGAGGAGTTGACTCAGAGTACATACCACATAAAGATGCATGATTGGTTTCTGGTGATACATCGACCAATGAAAGTACAGTGAATTCCTTAGATCATTAGGAATGAAGGATTTGTCGACATGACAATGGAAGGCATCAGCGCTCAATTGCTACTCAGTCCGACTGATCGATGAAGACCTCCTTGAGATTACAAAGTCTGAAAGGGAGTTAGAAAATGAAAAGAAAAACAAGAAAGAAACTGAAAGGCTTGGCCTTACTCTGGAGAATCTGCAACATGGCAAGAACAATGCAGCAATTTGCACAAGACACTGACATAAATATGGTTCAAGTGATCAAGTTTAGCAATCGCGTTGATGGGCTTAAGTTCTTGTACAGAAGAATTTTGAAGGAAAAAAACAAAGATAACAACTACCGATCACCATATTTCGCTCCAAGATAAAGCCCCATGCTCTACCGTCAGCGTCTTCATCAGAAAAGTCTCTCCGAGTAAGCCTAAGGCTTCTACGAGTCAAGTGGGAGCCTCTCCTCCCCCATCAACACAAGACTCTTCACCTCTCTCAGAAAACAGTATTGATAAATGTTTATTACTGTATAAGATTTTGTTAGTAACCTTATTAATAAGCACAGACACGTTTAATTAAATACGTATACTGTTGTAAATATGCATACTGTTTCCATATTTAAAGCATTCGTGTATCCGGACACACGAATATTGCTAGGGGGCAAATCCTACTTTGTGGTTTTTCAGTTTTCGCGGAAGATTTTGGTCTTCATTAACAAAAAACGGGGGATTACTGTAAGTCTTGAATTCCTGTTTGACAAAAACTGTCCCAAACACAATTCAAAAATTTCCAAAGTTCGTTCGAAGATGCATATTGCTCGCTCCCTGAAAAAATAATCCGAACAGTTACTGACCATATATGATAAGCAATATTGAGTTCTGGACTATTAGCAGGCCACAGCAAAATCGAAATTTATTTATTTCAAACCAATTTTCAGTGCCATTGACCATGTGAATTGATATTCCATCTTGCTGAAATATCCAACTTTCTATGCCTTGTTCAGCGAAATACGGAAGAAGCTTTGAATTTAAAATTTGAATGTAATCTTTATGTTTCTATCTTCCATCCATAAACACTAGATTGGTCTTTACACTGTATCCAACAGCCATAAAAACCATTAAAATGCTTCCTATCACCTGTCTAATAGAATAAGTTTTTTCTTATGTATCCAAACAATGCCAATAATATTGATAACCGTCTATTCCATCTACATGGAATTTTTTTTATCTGAAAAAAAAATTTTTGAAGTCCATTCGAAATTCAAAGACATATGTTCTTTGGCCTACCGTAGCCGGTGCTCAATATGCCATTCTTTCTATTTAAGATGACGCTTTCTTTTCTTGAAGGTATCTGATCTTTTACCTAGTTGTAAAGTGTTCTTGTAGTTGCAAGTTTAATTGCCGCATGGACTTTTGCTTTTCCAATGCTTCCTCGCATTATTTTAAGTTTTTTAAGGAATTTTCTTTGATCACGGTGTCAATTTTTTGGCTCTTCCAGTCTTTATTTTCACCTGACGCTTTGGATTTTTCAAGTTAGAAACAGAATGAATACTGATGTGTAGGGTTTTCCTCCGATTTTATATCTTTACCAGTATCTTTATATGAAAAAATTTGGCATTTTTTAAAAATTTAATTAAGGATTCTCCCCCTAAGCACTTTAACAGTACAAAAAATTGAGGATTTTTTTTTTTTTTTTTACAAAATATATCTTTTGAAATGAAAACAGTTTAAAAACACTATTTTTCAACACTAAACTGCTACAGATTCCAAAATAATAATATTTTTCAGGTTTTATTCTACTATTTTTACAGACCTAAAATCCTTAGTTACTATTTTATACTATTTATTTAAATGTTTAAAAGTTGATAAAAACTTTTAAATGAAGTTTTTATTTAAACGTTTTTTATTCAATGAAAATAAAAAATAATTTGATAAAAAAAATAAAATTTACATTAATTGCTCTAAAATACAAAGCACAATTTAGAAAATATGAGTGATATTCATGATTGACTTGGCGTGAAAATCTAAGAGTTTCTAGGTTTCTTGAAAAATCTAGGATATCTCACTTATATTGGTCCTAAAGCATCAGTGGGGAAATTTTCCAAAAATATCTATTTTTCGCCAAATGGTTCCCAAGTTTGAAATAATCTTACCAAATGGTTGCCAAGTTAACCGGGATCTTGTCAAATGATTGTTAAGTTGGCAAGAATTTTGGCAAAATGTCACCCAATTACTAGAAAGATGTTTTTATCGTAAAATACCAGTAAATACTCAAAAATTTGAGTATTTCAGATCTGCCTGAAATATTATAAGACAAAAGCAAGTATTATTTAAAAGTCTGAAACAACATGTAATTATTCGTGAGATTGAGGGGTTCACATTTTGTTTCATGTATACAACACTTGATTTCTGCCCATTGTTTTCTCTCATAATACATTATTTCACTCAATTTAAAAATTCAATTTTTTTTAAAAATGTATACGTTGTAAAATGCGATAACTCTAAATCCATATTTGATTCCTATTCTAAGTATTCAAGAGACTGAGATTCAAATATAAGTGTTCAACACAAGCAAATTATAGAATTTCTTGATTCAAAATTTATGAAATTGGACAAATATTATCTAAGTTTAAATATGCGCAGACACAGAAACAGTCTGAAACATAATACAAAATCTTTTACAACAAGAAACCATAAATTAAAACAAAAATATAATATTCTTAGAAAAATATTATTGTTATAAGGGTTCTTTATTTGTTATTCATTCTCATTTTAAATATGATAAAAAAAATGTGATCCTACAAGAGAGTACATATATCTAATAGGCAGAAGATAGTCTGGAAGGCTGATCAAGTTTTTAAAATCTCTTTATATGAAAAGAAAGAAAACAAAATTTGAAAAAAAAAATAAAAAGGCTCAATTAATTTTTGAAGAATTTATAATGTGTCAAACACACATTAATATTCGTTTCCTTGAATATGATCTCGCAAAAGTAACCAGAAATAGAGTACAAAAGACAACAAGAAATCCTAAATTAAAAATAGAATTCACGTTATTGTTCATGTGTCAAACATTTTTTACTCAAGTGTCCTTTTATATGTCTCTTATTCTCGTTTTCACAGTCATGTATGGATGTGTTTTATTGGTCAACGCGTGTTTCAAGTAGTCAGAATTCTTTATTAAGAAACAAAATGAAGCACTTGGTACGTGATTGATTTTTGACAAGTTCATAAGGAAGGTACTCGACAACACTTAGGCATGTCTTGTTAATTCCATTATGTATACAAACTTATATATATTTTATAACACAATTTTTCGTGCTTATTGTATTCTATCCCTTGTCATCTGTATATTCAACTTCTCCAAGCGCTTTCAGAAAACAACTGTGCACAAAAGTCAATTGTAGATGGGGATACGTGTAGAAAGAGGAATGCTTCGCTCGGACGATCAACAAGTCATTTTTCCTCTTGAGATTTAAAAAAATCAGCAGACAATTTTTTTAATATTTCATCATATAATTAAGTAATATATATATGTAAAAAAAGCTTCTAAAATCTCTTATTACTAAGCGTCATGTTTTGTTTGTTTAATAACCCTTATGTTACCTTAAATTTGTTTAATAATGAATATAAGAAATCTGTTTTGAGAACATTCATGTTAATATAGATAACAATTTAAAAATTATCAGCAATTAATAATTTTCCATAATTTTGCCTTCCAAGTCTGTTTCAAGATAGAAGTGACATTATACAAAAATAATATTTTTCGTAACACCTGAAATTAACTAAAAATATTTTTTTTAAAATATATTCAAAAATTTAAAACAATTATATATTTAAAATAATAAAACATATTTTATTTTCTAAGCAAGAATAACAATTCCTATGAATCAAAATTTGAATCTAATCTTTCAAACAATTAAAATTTTTTCTGCTGAAATATTAGTATATTCCTCGAAACATCCCAGTTAAAATGAAAAAATATCAAATTTTTAATGATTAATTTCATGAAATATTGCATACGGAATATAAATCGGTAATTTTAATGAAAATTTATTTTTAAATTCAAAGGTATTTAACTGTAATTTATAAAGTTAAATTGCATTAGTCAAATTAAACTATGAGCATTGCATGTGCTATATTTCTTCTGAAATAAATGGCAAAGGAATAAGACAAAATTTTCATCTTATAAGAAATGGATCTTTCCCAAAGGTTTTCTAATTTCCTAAAATTTGAAAATAATCTATTCAATTATTAACAAATTACCCCATTATAATTATATTTAGTTTAACATTTTAGACGTTTAGTTTTTCTCCCCCCCCCCCAAAAAAAAGAAAAGGAAAAGAAAACAAAATCAGTGTTTTACAAATTTTTTGACAATTTTTATTTTCTAATTACATTTATATAAATATGTCCCAAGAGGATGTTTTGAAATTAACACAATTTTCTTTAAGGTATGAAGATTTTGGTTAAAATGAATTGTATATTTATAAGGATATAATAAGAGAGAGAGGATCTGAAAACCCTTTTACACAGATGTATAACAAATATACCGTAATTTCTAGGGTTATAAATTATTTAAAATTAAATTATACTATTAATTGTAGTCTTTTGATTTTTAAATATTTAAAAAAACATTCAGGTTTATCTCTATCTAATATTTAATAATACATTAAAAAAATTTACTAAATTTTTATTTTAATTTTATAATATTGTATATTTTCTACTGTAAATCAATTTTTTGAGTTTAAATATTTGCTATTGAAATTAGAAACAAAAGAAAGATTAGAATTGACAAAAAAAGTTAAAATCAATTATAAATGAAAGAAATAAAGTTAAAAATTGTAAAAATAAAAAAAACATCTGAAACATCTTTAAAAAGTAAAATTTTCATTGAAATTTTTAATGTAGGTATAATCTATCAATTGTTAATAATATAATTTAATAATTTATGTATTGTATGTATATTGAATTTCATTGAAATATTATAATATCATCTTTAAGATGTAAGACATTGGTTTACTTCACACTGATTATTTAAATTAATGCTTTGTACTCATCTTAACTAATTCTGCTTTAACATGAACATTACACACTCCAAGAAAAAAATAATTTAGTCATGAATTACATGGATTAACTTATGTACAGGAAGCAAATACAAGGAGCTCTAATCTAATCATTTGATCACACAATCTTCTCTTGTTGATATTTTGAGTTCATAAATTTACTGATCATTATGTCAGTACTGTGTGAATTAATTGTCATAAACATAATTTCTAAGAAAATTGTTTCTTTTGGGCGGATTTTGCCTGAAATCAGTTTTAACACCATGTTCTTACAAAACTTGACTGCTCTTGTCTAATCAAAACCAAAATGTGATTATAAAATATCGAAAATATTTCCATTCAAATGAGCTTCGGTTGCTGTAAGTAATGGTTGATTTTTGAATGGCCTGTTTCTTACATGTATTTAAAAAATGGATATCATAGCCAGAAAAAGGAATAGAAGTGTTACCCTTAGTCAACATACTTTTATGGCTGCGATAGATATTGATACAGCAGTTGAAGTTTGAAAATCTAGCGTTTCAAAGATTATTAATGAGGAAGATAATTTTGCGACAATGTCTCCGAAATTAAAGAGTGTATGTGGAAGCAAACGCAAAAACACACAATAGAAACACTTCTTGTGCAAAAAATTGAAATCTATCCTAGCAAAGGAAGTACAGATCATCAAAGAGAATTATTAACTATTGGTGTGACTTTATTATATTATAATTATAATTTAATTATTATCAATAAGTAAGAGTGTTCATCAACAATTCGACGAAAGTTTATTGGTGTTTGGAAATTTGCAAGAATACTAATCAAAAAACAGTTATGAACATCTACAATGGAGAGAAAACTTTTATACTTGAAAAGGAAATATCAATCCTGGATTGCATAAGACTGGAAGAAAGTTGTATTCCAAGTAGAAACGAATTTTTCTAGCAAGGGATTCGACCAAGATTTGCCAGGTAAAGTCACGGAGAAACCATCAGGGAACAACATCTTATACAAACAGATGAACACCCTCAGGTTATTATAATTTTGGAGGATTTGACAATTTACTGTCAGTTGACAGGATCACTGATTCTACAAAATACATTTCTATACCAAAAAAAGAAAAAAAATTGTGATGTTATCATTTGCTGGAGTTGTTGGTATCTTTCAAAAAGATTTAGCCCCATACCATATTTCGTAGGTAACAAAGACATTTTTCAAGAACAAGAATTTATGGTAGTGGATTGCCTTGGTAATTCTCTTCATATAAAGCCCATCAAGCATTTATATGGAGATATGTGAGTAAAATGAACTTCTCAACAAAGAAATGTAGAGTCTAGAATATTATAAAAATTTGGATTCGTGATGACAAAATAAGACATTTTTGTTCTCATTTAATGGAATCCATGCCAAATTGTGAAGGAAAATCTCATTTATGCTAACATAGAAGATATATCCTATTAAATTGCTATGCTATGCATGTAAGTTATAGTAGTTGAGCAGTTACTATGAATGTAATGTTCTGGAGAAAATTTCCTACTCCCCCAGATCAAAGTTAAATTGAAGGAATGCATCTTCTGTTGGTGTCATCATTCGGAGGAGTCTTACAACAAAGTGGTATTTTCACTTTCGTGCTGCTCTGGTTAAACGAAAGATGCATCCTGCTGACTTAATTTCGTAGAGCCAACGGCATAGCGAGATTGGCTTGTCCAAGTGTCATAAATATAAACAACAACAACAAGTTACCCTTTGTCAATTGAACAACATTTATGAAAATTTTTGTGTGTATTCCAATTAATTCGTGCAATAGAGTAGTTGATTACCGAAAAATCAGAACATCTATGAGAACGAGGTGATAAAATAAATGAAAAATTCTTGTTTAGATAAGAAGTAATCTATGAAAATAATATAGTACCGAATGGAATTCATGTCATTAAAATTCAATAAATAAATTCAAAGTGATAGGACAAACATATTACGCAGGATCCCAGCAAAATTATTGCCTGTATGATTCTGTAAAACAAGTGTTTTTTGAAATTAATGTTCAGAAAAGTCAGCTTAAGAAATCGAATTTTATTTGCTTGTAGACTTAAATGATATAATATATGTAATGTTGTACACTGTATAATAAATGGAATGACCACGCGCGGCTATAAAATTAACGCCATAATTTATTTGGCTTGTTAGTTTTAAGTGAAAACCTTTTTGGTTTAAGCTCTTTTTAAAAAATCTCAGAAGTGTGTGAGTTTTAAATACTTTTCCAACATTAAAGAGAGAGAGAGAGAGAGATGAGGTTTTAACATCCTAAAGGATAAAAATACTAAGTTTTGCAGCATTTGGGTAAATCCTGGTGACCTAGTGGAAGCATTCCGAAGTTCTATCCTCAGACTGGGCAAGGTTAATTCAGTCTTACATCGATAAAGCTGAATACATAGTTAGAACTTAACACTGTGGGTTTCGTGTTAAACTGAGCATCTAACAGGAACATTTGCATTGTACTCCAGGGCCTTCTTTCTTAAAAAGAGATATGGTCTTTGTAGGCATTGGGCCTAATTTTGGATATCATGCTACTAAGGTTAGTTTAGTTTTTAGTGCTTCAGTAAGGATTGAATTCTGTTACATAATCATTAAATCGTATTTTTGGCATAGTTACTTACTTATTTTTCTGTTGTTACTTATGACACTTGAACAAGCCAAGCTCATAATCAATTGGATATGCGAATTTAAGTCAATAGAGAGCGTCTTTCATTTAATCTGAGTGCTACAAAGGTGAAACTGCGACTTTGCTCCTCAAATCTTCCGATAGATGGCACCACTGGAAAATCCACTCCCTTTATTTTGACATTGATTTGAAGGGGAGGAAATTTTCTCCAGACCATTGTACCAATGGTAACTGCTCAATGACCAACCACACGTTTTTCGATTCCACAGATTTAACGAGCACGTATATCGCATGTACTCGGTGGATCTTTGGCGGCATTCGGAATCGAACCCCCCCTCCCTCCGGATGGAAGGCCAATATCGTAACCACTAGGCTACAACGGCTCTAATAGTTTCTAATTTCAATAATGATGTTCAAATGCCTTCTATAATGAATCTGATACTCTAATTTTAAAATACTAATTCATAGTCCCAATGAGTTCAAAGATTTTTAATAGTATTACTTTGTGAATTTTTGAGAAATAGCAAATATGAGAAAATGTTTGTGTGAGTTCACCACGGCCAAATGAGCAAATCCTGTCGAAAACAAGAACCCATCGGTTGATAAGAACCGGATTCAATCCAACGCATTGTTGACAGAGAATGATATAGATGTTAAGCATTTGTTTCCTGTTCTCATATCAGTATGGGTGAGTGTTTTCCAGTATTCCTCCCAGCATACAGACCTTTAGCCATGGGAAATCCTTCAGAAAGCAAGAAAAGTGACAGATGTTTAAATTACTTTTAACAACTTACATTCGCTAGGCTATCCACTACATCATTAAAAATTATTTTGTTGTAATATTTGTTGAACTATTGAAATAAGTATTTTTTTACAGAAATTGTCATTCAATAATCTCAAAATGATTTAGGAATTTTAAAAATAAAATATGACTGTGTGTGGGAAACAAATAAATTTTTAATTAAATTTTATTTTTTCACCATCTGCTTAAAAAGCAATGCAGTTCGCTTCGAAAAAATTTCTTCGCATAAAGAATCTTATCTATACTGTAGTGTTAGGATACTCTTCATTCTCTTCATATGATGGCGCTGTAATCATTAGGACAGAGGAGAGGGGGGTCCGCTCCGACGGGGAGAGATTGCCTTGGACCAGCGAACGAGGAGGTTCAGATGGCTCTCCTTGGGTGTTTGTTCTGTTGGCCGTGTAGGGCCATATTTCTATTAATTATAATTTTAATATACAATACTATTAATGTTAATTTTTAAATAAATGTTTGTATTTGTCCGAGTTGAGCTTTATTCTACAGAACAGACACTACACTGTCGCACTCGACAGGATTACGAGCTGACGTTTCTGACATAATCTGAAACGGAACTGTGAATTTGTTTATCTGACTGTTTGTATTTCACAAAAAATTGAGATGGCTTTTCTCGCAAAAGAAAAGAAAGAAGATTTATGAACTATTGAGGAAGAATTACGCATTGAGAATGCTGCGAATTTAAAACTTGACGAACTAAAAAAATTGATAACAGAAAGCGAGAATTACGACGAAGATTTCATTAAAGAATTCTTAAATTCGTTGATTGAAGAACGAAAAAGAAATGAAGAAATTGAAGAACGAAAAAGAAATGAAGAAATTGAAGAACGAAAAAGAAATGAAATTGAAGAACGAAAAAGAAATGAAATTGAAGAACGAAAAAGAAATGAAATTGAAGAACGAAAAAGAAATGAAATTGAAGAACGAAAAAGAAATGAAATTGAAGAACGAAAAGTATTGCAAGAAATGGAAGAACGAAAATGGAATATGGAAATAGAAAAACAAAAACAAGAAATGGAGTTCGAGCTTCAAAAACTAAGTTTAAAGGGAAAGGAACGAACAGTAGAAGATAACTTACAAGATACTAATAATGATTTTCATTTTAAGGCGAAATTAGATTTAAATAATATTTTGCAGAAGTTTGATCCCAAAACAAATGATATAAGTTTATATCTTGTCCTCTTTGAAAGACAAGCCAAGAGAATTGAAATCAAAAAAGAACTTTGGGTTGCGCATTTAATCGAATTATTGCCGTATGACGTTGTGCAAATTATAGCAAGAGAAGAAGAAGAAGTCACCGAGGATTACGACAAAGTAAGAATCTGAAAAGGTATAAACTAACTCCAGAAAAATTTAGACAGTTCTTCACGAAACACCATAAGAAACCAGAAATAAACTGGCGAGATTTTGCTTATGAACTGAAAAATTATTTCTTCGAATGGATCAGTGGACTTGGAATACGAACATTTGAAGAACTATGTGATCTAATAATAACCGATCAAATAAAACGCAAAGTTCCCTTAGAAATTAAAAAAACATTTTATTAATGTTTGGTCGAATTTTAAAACTCCAGAAGAAATAACAAATTGGATGATTATGAAAATGTCAGAATGAATACTAGTGTCAAACCGAAAGAATTTCCTCGCAAAGAATATTTCAAGAGATATAATTATAACGAACAAGGAGAACACAAAAATATTCGGCAGAGTCAAAACAAATCCCTCCGTATGTAAGACAACAAAAATTTAAAAATTTCTGGAAAGAAAAAAATTTTGAAAAAAGAACTGTGAAAAAATGTTATATTTGTAGAGATTCAAATTTTGCGAGAGAATGTCCAAAATGATTTAAAGCAAATAATAAAAGCGATGTTCTAACAGCAGAAATTCGCTCCCAATTATTAAAAGAAAAGAGAACGGAAATTGAAATAAATCCTCTTCAATATGTGGATATTTACGTGGATAATACCCCGGTAAAGGCTCTCGTAGACTCTGGATGCCAACTTCCAGTCATAAATAATGACTTCATTTCAAAATCAAAAACAGAAAAAGGAAGAGTCGTTTTAATCAGTGCTTTTGGAGAAAGGATAGAAGCTGAATTAATGAGTTTTCAAATAGCGTTGAAAACAGAAAATAATGAAATGTTTTCGAAACCCATCGAAATAATTGCAGCTGTTACAAATAAAATCCAAGGGCAATGTATAATACCAACGAAAGTTTTTTATTTATTGGAAAATGAAGTGCTAGAAGAAAACAAGGAGTCTGCCGCCTGCTTTGTTTTGGCATCGGAAGAAGTTGAATATCATAAGGAGAATGCTGAATCATCACGCGCCGAAAATATGGCTCAGATGTTCCGTTCAAATGACGCCACGAATCCGAGTGTTTCTGATGGTGTGCAAGTGCTGGGAACCGAAACAAATTGTAAATTGAGTCAATCGTTACAATTTAAAAAAGAACAACAAGAATGTGCCTCTTTGGAAGAAGTGAGATCTTCTTTATCACGTGGCAAGGGTACATATTTTGAATTAGATGGCCTTTTATTCCACAAAGAGAAAGTTTGTGGTGAAACTGTAAATCAGATAATTTTATCGAAATGTCGCCGTCAGAAAGTTATGGATTATCATACCTCTGTTTTTGGAAATCACATGGGATTAAAGAAAACAAAAGAGAGAATTAGATATAGTTTTTTTTTATACCGAATATGTCAAATGATATTTTAAATTTCTGCAAATCATGTAAAGAATGCCAATTACGGTCTCCTGAGAAGTCTTCCGATAAAATTCCTATTTCTCCAGTGCTTAGACCAGACCTGCTGTTTGAAGCTGTGAACGTGGATATTATCGGGTCGATTGAGCCTTCGTCAGCACGTAAACACAAATATATTTTAGTATTGATGGATCAGCATTCGAGGTGGCCAGAGGCTGTTCCTTTACGTTCTCTAACAGCAAAAGCAACCTGTGATGCGCTATTAGAAATTTTTATTAGGACTGGTACTCCAAATATTATTGCCAGTGATCAAGGGGCTAATTTTACTTCTAAATTAACGCAAGAATTTATTAATAGCTTAGGATGTTCTCCCAGATTTTCAGTACCAGCGTATGCTGCCAGCAATGGATTAATTGAAAAATATAATAAGGTTCTGAAGAACTCTCTTCATCATGTCATACGATCAGATCCTAGCAACTGGAATAAATATATTCCTTATATACTCTTCGCTTACATAGAAGTGCCTAATTGCACTACTGGCGTTCCCCCCTCCAAGTTTTGTATGGCAGAGAAGCAAGAGGACCCTTAAGTGTTTTGAAATCAAGCTGGACTAGTGAAATCCCTATTCCATTAAATATGTGTAAATCTGTTGTTGATTATTTACAAGATCAGAAGGTAAAATTTGAAAGAGCCGTTGAACAAGCCTCGTTGATAGCTGCTGGAAAACAAAAAGCCTACATCGACTACTTCAATCCCCGGACTATTCGTAAGGAATTTAAGGTGAGTGATCAGGTTTATTTATTGATTCCGGACTCTTCTAACAAATTGTATGCCAGGTGGATAGGTACGGGTGAGGTAATTGAACACTGCCCACCTAACTCCTATAAAGTTAAACTCCCAGATGGAAATATTAGACATTGCTATGTAAACAAGATCAGAAAATATTATCCAAGAGTCAATGCTGTGGGAATTATCTTTGAAGACGACGAAGCATTTGGTGAAATTCTTGCTTCTCCAAGACTTACTAGTAAATTGCATACCGAAGATCCTCTAAAAAATGTATGTATGCAGCATTTATCTAAAGATGATAGAGAAAAGATTTTGGATTTATTATTACGTAATTATAAGACTTTGTTTACTGGAAATGTAAAATTAGCCAATGTTGATTAGAAGAAGGGAAAGAACGTAAAAGACCTTATGTTTACAGAATTCCAGAGGCTCTTAAATCCCAAATAGATGACCAGATCGATGAACAAATGGAATTAGATCTCATAGAGGAGAGCTCGGCTGAAATAGCACATCCCGTGGTATGTGTAAACAAAAAGGATGGAGGAATTAGGATGTGTATCGACTACAGATCTCTTAATGCTATGACAAAAACGGATGATTTTCCTATGGAAGATTCACTGCAATTAATTGTATAACTGTATTGGAAAGGCTAATATTATTTCCACATTGGATCTACTGAAGGGCTACTGGGCTATTCCAGTCGAGGAAGCTAGTCGTGATTTCACCTCATTCAAAACCCGTAGATCTCAATATCGTTTCAAAGTCATGCCGTTCGGATTGAAAATTGCCGCCGCTACATTTCAAAGGGTGATGAATAAAGCGTTATCTTCGCTTAAGGAATTTTCACGTGCTTATATTGACGATATAGCTATATTTTCAAATAATTTTGTAGAATATTTGTTGGATCTAAATATTATTTTAAGAAAATTAAAGGAGCTCAACTTTACTGTCAGTATAATCAAGTGTGATTTTGCCAAGCCTCGTATCAAGTTCTTAGGACATATTATTGGCTCTGGTGAACATCAACCTGTTCCGGAAAAAGTGCAAGTTATACAGCAACTTAAAAGACCAACAACCAAAAAAGATCTTCGAAGTGTGTTAGGTTTGTGTAACTTTTATCGTGAATACATTCCTAAATACTCTGAATTAGTGTATCCATTAACTGAGCTTACTAAGAAACGTGTGCCTGATAATATTCCCTGGACTGAAGTGCACAACACAGTGTTTATATCTCTAAAACAAGCCCTGGTTAAGGCACCTTCACTTCACACTCCGTCACTAGGTAAGCCTTTCATAATTTACTCTGATGCTTCTCAAGTAGGAGTTGGTGCTTGCCTGTGACAGTGTGCCAATGATAAGATTTGTCCAGTTTTATATGCTAGTCAAAAATTGACTAAAACTCAAAAATCCTGGTCTACAATTGAACGTGAGGCTTATGCAATAGTGTGGTCGTTAAAAAGGTTTGAATCAATAATTTTTGGTTCAGAAATTGAGTTTTATACTGACCACAATCCCTTATCATACTTGACCAAATGTGCACCTCAATCACCTCGTTTTCAGAGGTGGGTGTTTGCTCTTCAGAGATATATAACTATAAACCACTGTGCAGGAGCTAAGATGCCTCATGCAGATGCTTTATCTAGACTTTTTCAGATAAAAACTGAATTTAGTGCTTAGTGTAAAGACTCTCTATATGTAAATACATTTCAGTGGAAATATTTTTCTTTATTTGTATTTGGTATATTGTTTCTTTATATCATTCGTATTCGTATATTGTTTATTTACACTAATGTTACTGGTATATTGTTTATTTTCAATAATTTCTATTTATATATATATTTAGTGGATAGATTTATTTTATATAATATATATATAATTTTGTTTTATACCTTTTTATATACATATATTATTAATATTGATTATTCTATGCATACTTGTGAATTTAATGTAATTTATTTGCAAATATTTCTTTTTCTATATACGTATAGTTATTTTCTAATTCTAAGTTCATATTTATTTAATGTTTTATATTCCTTTAATTGTTTGAAATATATTATTAAGTCTGTGTTATTCTTATGTGTGTATCCTAACATATTTAATTCAGTTATGTGTTTTATGTGGAACATAAACCCAAAACTTGCGGGAAGGGTGTAGTGTTAAGATACTCCTCATTGTCTTCATATGATGGCGCTGTAGTTATTTGGAGGGAGTCCGCTCCAGCGGAGAGAGATTGCCTTGGACCAGCGAACGAGGAGATTCAGCTGGTGCTCCTTGGGTGTTTGTTCTGTTGGCCATGAAGGGCCATAATTAAATTTCTATTAATTATAATTTTAATATACAATACTAATAATGTTAATTTTTAAATAAATGTTTGTATTTGTTCGAGTTGAGCTTTATTCTACAGAACAGACACTACATATACATTTATAAACTATACAATCTTTCTATGTATTTTTATGAAAAAGACTGTGTGTGTGTGTGTGTGTGTGTGTGTGCGTGTGTGTGCGTGTGTGTGCGTGTGTGTGCGTGTGTGTATGTGTGTGTGTGTGTGTGTGTGATGAAATAAATGCAAAATATTATATTTGAAATATTAAATAACAACAGTTACGTACATTATCTATTAAAATTTTTTTAACTTTTACTATTATAACACCTTCTAATTAGAAAAATACTGACTTCCTTATAATGTATTTAATTTATCTTAGATTTTTAATCATAAAGATATAGAACTCTAGAAATTTGTATTCTGTAGATATCTATCTATCTATCTATCTATATATATATATATATATATATATATATATATATATATATATATATATATATTTACAGAGAGAGCGAGACATACAATATTTAATCCTAAAGTTATTTATTATGTAATATTCAGAGATTAGATGAAATATAATTTTCATTGAATAAAAGTTATATTAATTTTCGCATAAATAAAATTAATGTCAACTTAAAGAAAATTGATGATAATACAAAATTAAAAATACTATTATTGCTGCCTTTTGTATACTTTTCAAAATATATTTAATAATTTATGGTATTTCTATACTATATCAAATGAATTTGCAAATACAAAATGAATTTAATAGTTTTTTTTTATATTTTTTATTAAAAATTACTATACACACAAAACTATTCAAATATACAAAAAGCATCTGAATAGAGAAATATTATAAGTTACATGGAAATATAATTAACTTATATTTTACCAAGGTTTCTCTATTAGCTTAACCATCTATAAAATTATTATTTTGCTATGGCAGTATAAAAAATTACAGTTTGCTTAAATAATTTTATTAATACATTTATTTATGGTCGTAACCATATAAAGATTAGAAAATATGTAAAGTTTAATTAAAATGAATTTCTAAAAGGAATCCTTTAATAAAATATAAATTTGCTTACGATTCAAAATTACTATTGAATCTTATGAAAAAGCAAGCATTTAAATATACTCTTAACGAATATTTTGCATAAAATGAAATCTAAACTTTAAAAAGAGATTAATATTTTTAACTAAAATTTTTTCAAAAGCCGTGAAATATATTTAATGCTCTCCAGTCAGAATCTGTTTGAGAATAAAGAAATATGTAGAGTGGGATTTCTCATCATTGTTTTCTGAAATAAAAATACAAGATTTTAAAGTCCGGGAAGTTATGTGTTTTTGCAAAGGGAAACAAAAGATAAATCCTAATCTATACGAAAGCATTTAAAAAAATTAAATATTTTATATTTTTTAAACAAGTAACTATTTAACCCAATATGTAACTTTTATAAGCATTTAAATTTTTCTACTTTTTTTGCATGGAAAATAAAAATTTTGCATAATAATTTTTACTTACACCATATGAAGCTAGATTTTCATATTTTGGGTATGTTATTTTTAAAATAATTAATTGTTTTATTTCTTTATTTTATAATATTAATAAAAATGGATTTTCATCAAGATTTAATCAAATATAAAGTTTTGTATGACAAATTATAATATTTGTTATTAAATTTATTTTGTGTGTAATAAAACAAAAGTAAAGTCTGTATGTGATGTATAAACTAATTTGTTTGAATGTAATTATAAATTTATTTTTAATATTTACTTATTCGTATTATATTCAAATAAATTGAATTTTAAAATTACGTTATTTTTTTTATTTTGTTTATGAAACGATAAATACATAAAATAAAATATGAAGAGTACAAAAATAAAGTCAAACATTTTCTGAAACATTTGAAAATTATACGAAATTAGTTAAATATGTGCTGAAAAAAGCTGAATAAAAACATTAAGTAAAAGGAAATGTCTTACAAGAAAATGCTATACACTTATTTATTTGTATAAGTAATATCAACAATTTCAAGAATAAAATGAAAGCTTCATTATTATTTATTTCATCTACGGCTTACTGGTTTGCATCGAAAAATGATCAAATAGGAAGAGAAATTGTAACTGAGGAAAAAATCAGTATCTAAAGAACGATATTGACAGTTAGTGTCGGGGAGTATCTTTTTTGTGCTTTAAATCTCTTGAGATTAAGGCGTGTAGTTCTAGGACTTAATCTGTTTTCTTCTTAGTTTAGCGAAGAACACTAGTTATTTTCATGGCCAGTCAACCGCTCAACATTTTTGTTCCCTTGTATAGAAATGGGAGAATAGTCCTTATACGAGACACAACGTAGAAACATACGTGTTTTTCCAGGATATTGCAAAATTCTTACATTAAAAAAAAAATTTAACTTTCATGTGCTAAATTGCAGAGCTCATTGTAAAAATGCATTTTAAAAAAGTTGCTTGGACAGAAACAGCTTTCGAAATTTGTTGGGGACAAATTTATAGAGATTTTACAAAACGAGGAATACTACAAATATATTTCGGTGGTAAGAAAAAATATTGTAAATTTTCATTTGGTTTGATGGCAGTTTAATAATTATATATTTAAGCCTCAGTTTTATCACTCCATTTTACAAATTAAAGCAATCTCCCATTAAATAAGTAAGCATACAAAGACCAAACCAAAGTTTCCTTTTTGATGACGGCCCCATTTTGACTTCTATTATTTTCAATACCTAATCATTATTTTATTATATTTCCAGCTTTTTTTACGTTGAAATCAATATTTGTCACATATTTGGATGTGCTATGTGGCTGTAATTAAAAGTATTTAAAATATAAATCGAAAACAAACTCAAAAAATTTACATATAAAACGTATTGAATTTGCTATGTTAAAGTAAATAAAATTATATATTAGTGAATAGCATACTTTGAAAAAAGCGTTTTGTTATAAAAATAAGTTATAAATCACATAAACAGAATGTTTGATAACAAATTTAGAGAAAAATTAAACTAACTCTTATTTGCGTTATTTAAATCACTTGATTAAAATAAATTTCGAAAAATATTTTCGTGTATCTTTTCAGCCAATTATTAAAACTTTTATCGTACAATTTGCGTATTTAAAAATTTTATTCGAAGTTTTTTTTTTATTTTTTAAGAGCAACATTTTTGTATTAAAAACAACTACATTGAAATTACATTTGCTTTCATAATTCAATTATTTTAATTTACAAATAAAAGCAATATTCCTATTTTGTGAAAATATAGGCTAAAATGTAATTTAAATCATTATTTAATATTACATCAATAGAAATATGAAATAATATTCAACAATATTTTTTAATAAATTTTTACTGTAAAAATATTAGAATTTGCTTAAAACATCAGTTTAAGATTCTTTTTTAAGTTAAGAAATAAGCTTTAAAGTATAAGATGTCTTGGTTTAATCTTCTCGCTGCTTATCCTGCGATTTCCATTACTCATTAAAATGTAACAAAATTTGCTGAACTCCAGATGTTTCTCCTCCCTTATTTGGAAGACTTTTTATCCTTAAATCGGTAAAATAAATTGTAAAGTGTTACGCGTTTAATTTCAACTTTGACCGTCAGATGGCATCGTTGTCCATTAAATTGTGGCATTTGTGGTACTTCAGTTTTCAATTCCGCTGCCCAAAATAGTTTTCTTTATTTCCAGCCATAATACTAAGATGATAACTAAGATAGCTTTCACTGCAAGGAAAGCTATCGCTTGAGTTTAATGATGTAGGAGGATGTCCAAATGAAGAACAGTCATATGAAGCGCCACAGCCGAAGTTGTTATGTGAAAACTCTGCAAATTCTCGATTAGATGCAGTGCCCTGAGGAAATGAGAAAACTAAAAAGAGTAAGTACAACGAAAGTTATTTAAAAATTGGTTTTATATCGAGACAGAGGAGGGTAAAGATCAATGTATAATTTGTATGGGAGTTTTTCCAAACAGTTCAATAGCTCCAATTAAATTGTGTCATCATTTTGAGGGTACTCACCCGGACCTCCATACTAAAAAGATTGATTTTTTCAAGGGAAAGAGCAATAAATTAGCTGCTTCTCAGCAATGCATGAAAGTTCATGCAAAAACAATGAAAACGCACTAAAAGCTCCTCTCTTGGTAAGTTATCGGGTGGCACAAAGACAGGCAAAGCTCATACCATTGTGGAAACCCTCATAAAAACTATGTGTTAGCGACATTGATTCTTGTATTTTAGATAAAAAGGCAGTAAAATTTATATCTTCATTGCCACTATCAAACAATACTCTCAAGAGATAGATAGTTGACATGTCAAATGATAATCTCTCTGGTTTCTCACATCAAACACAATTCATTTTCTCTCCAAATAGATTAATCTTCTGACTTCGAGGGATTAGCAATTTTATTGGCTTTTGTTTGTCATGCATATTCTTAATGTTTCGAAGAGGATTTCTTATTATGCAAACCACTACCTGCCCTTACAACAGGTGCTGAAATATTCCGTTTGTTGAATGATTTTTTAAGAACCAACGAAATTCCATGGTTTAATTGCATAGGTATGTGCACAGATGGTGTAAGCAAACGCTATGACGGATCCAATGGTTGGAGTGGTAACAAAAACAGAAGAAAGCTCGAAGAATTGTAGTCATTGTGTTCTCCACAGATATGCTTTAGATACGAAACAAATGCCTGCATGCTTCAAGAAAATCTTAAATGAATCTGTCAGAATTATTAATTGCATAAAAATGTAGTTTTTGGAGTCAAGACTTTTCAAAATACAACCTAAAGATATGGGAAGCTTTTATCATTCTTAGCTTATCCAGACAGAAGTAAGGTGGCTGTTATGTGGGAATGCACTCTTTCGATTATATGAATTACTTTTAGAAGTTCTAACTTTACTTTTAAATTATCATAATACCAAATTAGCAGAGATTATTAATGAAAACTAGCAATTCATACTTGCTTATTTGGCAGGTATTTTCTCCAAATAGAGTTAAATGAATACTTTACTATAACAACGGTCACTGCAAATGACAAAGTTCGAGCGTTCAAGAGGAAAATCAATTTTTGGGCAAAGAATGTGGAGGAGGGGTATTTTCTCTTTTCAACATATTTTTGAAAGACAAGACATTGTAGCTTGGGAAAAATTTGTTTCATGAAATCCTCGAACACCTACAAAGCTCGATGTCATCGTTTGAACATTATTTCTCAATAGCTCAAGGTGAGAAACTGCAGGAATACGAATGGATGGTCAACCCATTCACTGTATCTAAAACGTCGAACATTCTATAGTCGAATGAATATTAGTTGTTGATAGAAATTTCCAAAGACTTAACTTTGAAATCTACTTTCGATAGTGATAGTTACTCATAATTTTGGATACGTTTGGAAAACAAAAAATTTATCCCTTGTTGAAAAAGCAAAACTTGTTCTACTTCCATTTGCCACAACATACATGTACAAATCCGAATTCTCGATCTAGGCCGGCACTAAAACTGTCTAGATGCCTGACACCCGTCTCCAGTAGTCAAATATTGAGCCCGACTTTTCACAGGTGTGTCACCAAAACCAATCTCAACCTTCACATTAAGATTCCATTATTATTCCGTGACTCATGCAAAGAAGAACGCGTTGTGTTTCGTCGACGATCAGTGAATGTTCCCGGACTTTCATTTGTTTTTATTTAATATTAATTAATAATTGATTGGATTCTGTTTGTATTGATATTTTTATTTGGAAATTAAAATGTTATCCACCTAATATTGCTTTTCTTTGCAATATATTTCCCTCCACTCAATTATAGAAATGTGGCCTGCCTGTTGTGTTGAACGTAGTGAGTAAATATCAAAGTATCTAAATATACAGTGTTGGAATTCAGACTAATTGAAACGTAGTTAATTTAAATTTGTTTCTATTCATCATTGAATATAAATTAAAGACTCATGATTCGTCGTGGTGTTATTGAAAAACAATGGTACTTGCATTATAGAATTTTCAATTCCGATGGGCTTCGAGCTGAATTTTTTACTAGTTACTCTGCGCTTGACTGACAGAATCCACTAGCTAAAAGGGTTGGGAAGCCTGTATTAGTGTATCGACCATTTTGCGTATCCTTGATATGCATATACTTCATCGCCCTCTATGTCATTGCAATTTCTTAACTTTAGTTAGTTTAAAGTTTATAAGTGGTTTTAGAAAAACGTGTTTTGGATATTCACAATACATTTACGCTGCAATTTTCTGCCAGAATGATGCTTGATAATTTCCTGCCATGGAAAATTCTGTGGTTGAAGAATGTTCCATGGCAAGAACATTCTTCAACCACAGATCATCTGGATATCATTCATATATCATCATTCTGGTGGAAAAGTACGAAATTTAAAGACTATACTTTTTTCAAATTCAACATGGTACAAAATATTTTAAATAAATACAAAGAACACCCTTAAATACAGAAGATCCGATGAAGATGGGAAGATTAGTAAAATGTAATAAAAAGAATCCAAATTTTGAAAAGAAATTTTATTGAAAAAATGACTGATTACAATTTCACTGAAGACTTAAAGGTCCATATGAGATTTTGCTGACCAGCAAACTTCAGGCATAATTTTTAATCAGAATCATCTTTTATTGTCATATAGGACTTATGGTTTCTGCTAATTTGTTGTGCAGATAATTCACTGACAAATGTATCAATAAACGAGTGAATTATCGCTTTTTACACCTATTTCAATGCCAAGGCTTCTCCAGAATTATTACTTTTAACTTTCAAACTGGTTTCAAGCTTTTCCCGAAATTATGGGTTACGTTTGGGTTTAAATCAAATATTATTGGATTCAGATGAGCGGTATTTGTCAACTAATCAATGAATATTTTAAATTTTCAAAGTCTTTGTGACAATTACTGCACAATGAAATGAAGTATTACTGCTTGAGAACAAACTGTGATAATTGTAATCAGCTTTAAAAAGTCACGAAAAAATAACTTTTGTACTATTCAAGCAATCAGATACGGAAAAAGGCTGTTAGAGTGGGTCCTGAGCTTAATGTAACAATCTAAATGAGAACTCTGTCACTTCTAAAAAATGTCCCTCTTGTTGATGTTAAAAGAATGATTGCATGTTTTAGATTTGGTGCTCAAAATAATACGGTTCTTATGCGAAAAGAGTGGATGGAGCTCCTAATCGTGTCTTTTATTCCAGAGTTCACGTCTTAAAAGTAATCGCCTTTACAATAAGCAGACGTAAACGTTGTACAAATCATTATACAAATATAACACGATTTCGTAGTCCTTCGACTTCAATAAATTACACAAAATTATATTTGTGACTTCCAATTTCTCTTTTATTGTTATTATTTATAGGATTACATACCTATCTTTTATTATTGCTTGGTTGATGATGTACCTCAAAAATGAACTGTTAAAACAAATCTAACCTCATGTGCATATTTGCAATTAAAATCATTAGCAAAGAATAATAAAAAAAAATTCGTATTTAAAAAGTGCTAATTCTTCTCAAAAACTGTAAGATGTCAAATTCATTTAGGATTCTTTAAAAACTATGTAACAAGTAAATTTTGTAACAAGTAGTAACTAAAATTTGTAACAAGTAAAACTATGTAACAAGTAGACTGCATTGATTCTTGTTGTATTTGATGAAAAATGCTTCATTCTACGATACAAAATCGAAGAGCTTAATATACACTACTGGCCATTAAAATTGCTACACCAAGAAGGCGACATGCTACAGACGTGAAATTTATTCGAAAGGAAGAAGGTGCTGTGATATGCAAATGATTAGCTTTTCAGCGCATTCAGACAAAGCAGGCGCCAGTCGCGACACCTACATTGTGTTTAAATGAGGAAATTGTTCAGCCGATTCCTCATACACAAATTGAATTTGAATGTTAATGCCTGGTGAAAAGTTGTTGTGATGCCTCGTGTAAGAAGGAGAAATGCGTACCAGCACGTTTCTGACTTTGATAAAGGTCAAATTGTAGCGTACCGGGATTGCGGTTTATCTTATCGCAGTATTGCTGCTCGCGTCGGTCGAGATCCAATGACTGTTAGCAGAATATGGAATCGATGGGTTCAGGACGGTAATACGGAACGCCATGCGGGATCTGAACGGCCACCTATCCCAGCGTGCATTCGTCATCGTCATACTGGCCCATCACCTGGCGTGATGGTATGGGGTGCCATTGGATACACGTCTTGGTCACCTCTTGTTCGCATTGACGGTGCTTTGAACAGTGCACGTTACATTTCTGGCGTGTTATGACCCGTAGCTCCACCCTTTATTCGAGCCCTGCGAAACCCTACGTTTCAGCAGGATAATGCCCGACCGCATGTTGCCGGTATTGTACGGACCTTCCTTGATACGTAACATGTTCGGCTATTGCCCTGGCCAGCACGTTCTCCAGATCTTTCACCAATAGGAAACGTCTGGTCAATGGTTGACGAGCGACTGGCTCGTCACCAAACGCCAGCCACTACGGTTGATGAACTGTGGCATCGTGTTGAAGCTGCATGGGCATCTGTAACTGTACATGCAATCCAATCTCTGTTTGACTCAATGCCCAGGCGTATAACTGCTGTTATTACTGCCAGAGGTGGTTGTTCCGGGTACTGATTTCTCAGTATCTATCTAGCCAAATTTTTTGAAAATTTAATCACTTGTTATTTCTAGTATAATATATTTGTACAATAACTATCATTTTGTTATCTGCATTTCTTCCTGGTGTAGCAATTTTAATGGCCAGTAGTGTATATACGAATCAATGTGATTTTATGTATCTTAAAAATGTTATCAGGTAAAGTTTCAGTGACACTAAGAGTTGAAAAAGTTTACCATAAATAGATGAGAGATGCGTGTTTCGAAATTCTTTGTTGACACAGATGTAAAGAGTAACTGATTGTAAAATATCTTAGAGATAATTCGCATTACAATCAATTTTTAATAGTAAGAACTGAAAAACAATAGCAATCGTCCATTGAAACTTCTATTTCAAAAGTAACAAGTGTTTTCTTACATTCACATAAACTAACTGTTAAGGCAAGAAACTACTCGGCTACAACATTTTCTTTAAGAAACCGTAAGAAAGAAAAATTTATTTATTTTACCCTTATTATCAATATAAGTCATCAGAGGATTTTGGGATTTCAATTACCATTAAGAGTTTTCAACTACATAATTTCCTTTAAAGATGATGCATTTTCCCACATTCTCTCTTATTTTTTTTCTCTGCTGCCTTCTGAGAAATATGCTGTAATTATAATAAATCTATATTTTATTGAGATTAAAATTCAGAGTATGGGTAATGTTATTATTTGGAAACTTTCACCATCAAAAGCTTGAAACTTGAATAGCAATGTTACAATTTTCTGCGTGACAAAAAGAATGTGATGGTTTAGAAATAAAGAAGATTAATTTTCTTTAAGGAATGTGTTAGTTACAGTACACTCAGATGCAATGATTATAGTCATTTTAAGTAAAAGTTTGAACACAGGCTAAGAAACTTATACAGTTTCTATCATACAAACCAAAACACAGCAACCTTCAAAGCTTAAGATTCAGCCATCAAATATACTGCGGCGCAGATGCCGTATGCGTCTGTATTTGATCCTTCAGTATACAAAACTCTGAGTTTGGTGATATTTTTGGTAGATTTTCTTATGTATCTGGTAACTTAGTTTCTTTTACATCAAAGATATGGAGACCTATAAGAATTATGCAGAAATTTCTATTTTAGTAACCTCAATCTTTATGTCAACTCGCACGTCATACTACGTCATCTTGCCAACATCTCTTCTTCGCTAAGAAACAGAGCCTGGGTTATACGGCATCTGTGCCCAGTTTAGATTCCCCAGATTTATAACTCCTCTCTGAAAACAACTATTTTCATAGAATAAGCTTTGTTAAGACAATAATTTCACATCATAATACAATAAAAAAGTAATTAAATATATTTGCAAAACACATTTATACAAATATTTACATTTCCTTTGTAGTGATAGTAGTATAAATAAATATTAAATATCCTTTTTTACTCAAATTAGGTTTTTTATCATTATAAATATTTTAATCATTAGAATTCAAACCTTCCTTGAAAATCTTTTACAAAAATTTAAAAATTCTGAAACAGTTTTTGTAAGTTGATTTGTGGATTATTTGAATGGTATTTTGTAAAAATACTAATGAAAGAGACGGAAAGATTAGCTTTTCAAAGGAAAATATGTTTCATTTCAACAAAGTGCTATCATGGCAACAATGGATCATAATTTTTTTTTTAAATTGTTACATTCTCCTTTGCAAAACTATTTTTCCTTCCAAAAAATAGAATAAATGGTACATTTTCTCTGCGTCTGTATTTGATTCTTTCCTTGTATATATTAGCAAAGTATTTACATACTTTTCAAGAATAGTTGCTATATTATTAGAAAACAATGATTTAACTTCTTGTCTATATTCATAGTATGAGTAAGTATCAAGAATGCAATTGATATATAGTTTTTATATAAGAAAAAAAAATTCAAATGCATATATATTGTTTCCATAAGTGTGTGTGTGTGAGAGAGAGAGAATTAATTTAAACATACGCATTATTTTTGAGGAAATTATAAGAGAAATATAGTTTCACTTACAGATAATTTTCCCAGAAATTTCCAACTTACCGGAATCTGAAAAATAAAACATCAGTTACTTACAATTGCTGATTTTGGGATATAATTAGATGTACAGTTCAAGTCTATAAATAACCAATTTAATAAGTTTTTATTATGTTATTAGAAAACGATGATTTAACTTCTTGAAATTTTGATTTCAACCTTATAGTGAAAATTATTATTAAATGTTATTTAAGATTTAATTGAAATTGTAAACCTTACTATAGAAAATATAATCAAAATACCATTATAGAAATGAAATTACGTAGATTGTGAACAATTAATGAAAGGAATATTTTTAATCACACAAAGGTCTATTTATGATTATAAAATATTGAATATATGCATTTAGAGACAATTTAGTAAATAAAGCATATTTACTATGAAGAAACATGAAGAAAGTTTTAAAAGTGTGGAGATGAGATAGGCTTTGCAAGATAAAGGAAATACTGAATTTTTTGTCCTTAAATGATTTCAATTAACACATAAATTGTTAAAAAATATTTATGCAAAAATGTCGTATAATCCAATGTACCTAATTCTGAGTTTGGTGATTTTTTGGCATATTTTATTATGTATCTTGCAACCTGGTTTTTTTTACGTCATAGATATGAAGACTTATAAAAATTATTCAGAAAATTCTATTCTGTGGCATTCTTAATATTTATATCAAACTACAGGAACAATTGTCCGACGGTTCAGCAATGGTCATCTATAAGCAACCACGGCAGTCGACGACCGGTATTTGGTCCTACAGGCAAGGAGGAACAGGCGGCAGACGACTGGAAAAATCGCGACACACCTCCAACAGACGACTGGAAAAATAGCGACACACCTCCCACAGACGACTGGATGACCGTTGTCACGATTTACTGTTGCCAGGAGGCTGTACAACGGTGGTCTGTTCTCACTCGACCTATACGTTGTGTATTATTAATGTCTGCCCTCCGGAGAAGGCGCTTTAATTTCTGCCGGGAACAACAGAGCTGAATGGATCAGCAATGGGGTCAAGTACAATTTACGGACGAGAGCAGATTTAGTCTGACTAATTACTCTAGACTCATACACATCTAGAGAGAGCGGGGAACACACAATAACCTCAACATCGTCGAAAGGCACCAGTTTGGAGGTCGCGGTGTTCTCGTTTGGGGTGGCATCATGCTTGGTACCTGTACTGACCTTAATATCATCCAAGGAGGTTCAGTCACTGGATCCCGTTATTGTAATGATATTCTCCTTCTTTATGTGTGTCTTTTTAGAGGCGCTTTGGATCCCCAGCTCCTCTTCATGGATGACAATACTTTACATCATCATGCAGAGGCTGTCGAAGAGCTGTTGGAAAATGAGGATATTGAACGCATGGATTGGTTGGCTAGGACTTCTGATCTAAATCCAGTCGAACACGTGTGGAATTTTCTAGGGAGACGCTTGGTGGTACGTCACCAACCGCCAGTAACGATTCCCGAGCTGCGATTGGTGCTACAAGAAGAATGGGCAGCAGTATCTCAAAAACTTATTGACAACCTCATACTCAGTATGGGCAGACGATGTCAATCCTGCACAGCAGTCAGGGGAGATCATATCCCCTTCTAAAAGCTGGATGTTTCTTGCTAGAGAACTGTCACATGGGTGTTTCTGCTGTCTCTGTCATTCTGTTCTATGCTCATTTTTCAATAAAGTTCCTTCTCAATCATTTGAAATTTTTTGGATAGTTTACTTTTACTTTTTCCATATTCTTACTTCTGGAGGAAGTTCTGTTACGATTCTGATCGATTTGGAACACTGCTGAGCGACGCTGCACTAGAAAAATCGTTTCGTCCTTAATTTTTGCACACTAGTGTATATAAAGAGAGAGAGACAACATGAAGAACAATAAAACTAGTTACACAAATATTCAAAACCTCCCATTGACAAGAATATAATGATATATAATTCAAAGAATAGGAGGAAAGCATACGAATCGCGTCTTCATTAGGAAAAAAATGTCAACTATGTAAATTAAATACTTTTTGCTAAAATGCACAAAAGACATATGTCTAAAGATTTTCTAGCATTTCCCCCGAAGAATGTTGCCATTAGAAAAAGAAGCATAAAGTTATTTATAATAAAAATTAAAGTATATCAAAGCAAATTAAGCAAACTCATAGTAGAAAGAATTATAGTTATACTTTCAAAATATCGATATCAGCAAATCAGAGTCTATTTATATTAAATGGATGCTGCTGTGATTTGTGATTTTGCTTAAAACTTCAATGTATTAAGTTTCTTAATATATCCCTATATAACTTTTATATCTCCAAGTCGCAAATTTTTTTTAAATTTTGAAACATATTCGATTTTTATAGATTCAAACCCATTCGATCGCACATATAAATTATTTTAGATCACAACTATTTTTCCTCATCCTTATATCCAGAATTTTATTTTGGTATACATTACATTATGTACTATATTTACATCCAAATAAAAAATTATAGTGAGAATGAAAGCTGCATTTAGCTTCGATTTACCTATTGATTTATATAGATTTGATAATTGGATTCCATTTTTGAACTAACAATAAAACATATTTTAAAAATGAGCAAAAATCTAGAAGATATATTAAAAAAAGCGATTCAAGAGTTTTTTCTAAAATGTTTCTATAAAACTTTGTGTGACCTAAAAGTTAAAAATATCATTTAAATATCTTGCATCTGTTGTAAACTGATTAACAGTACTTTTATAAATTGCTGGTCTTTTTAAAATGAATGATTATTTTGAAAAGAAATATATATTCATTTTCTGCATTCCGTAATTATGATTCAATATTTGTATATAAAAATATTTTTTAAAAAGTATGTCTTAAAACTATCGTCATTTTTTTAGGAAGAGAAATCCGAGTCAATAATTTATTCATGAATGCTTTATTTTCTGAAAATTTCGAGTGAAAAATAATGGAAAAGCATTTTTTTCTTTTAGTATGTACACAATTTGCATATTATTGTGTTTTATTCTTTAGTAAATAAATGCTTCATTACCCATAGTTAAATAATAAAATTCTTTTGATGCTTATTTTTATATACAAATCTTAACAAAATGGCTTTTGTTTTCCTTCGAGATATCATATAATAACTTTAGGGGGCGAAAAGGCAATGTGACTAGAATGCAATGATTTTCATTTTTATTTTAACAGAAAGAAAATATATCCAGTTCAAATGTGTTAGAAAACATGCAAGTTAAACGAAACTTCCATTAAATGAGCGAAGTTATTACGGATCATTTTAAATAAAAAATTATGTAAATTTAAGACATCATATCATCTTTGATATTAAAAAATACTTTTTTGCAATTATATAAACGGAAATACACAAAATTTCTTTTCCATTCAAAATGAAATAAAAATCAAAAATAACATGCACAATGCAAATGGGATTTATCATAAGACATCATTTCTCAATGAAAAATCTGGCAAATCTAATATTCTTGTTGAAAAATTTTTCTATGTATTTGACATCAAGTGATGTTATGTGGTGATATTTTTAAAGTGACATTACTGTTTAAGTTATGTCATATATTACGAAATTCTTTAAGGCTTATTATCAGTTGCATAATTGTTTGGGAAAAAGAAATGCATTATTTTTGCGTGAAAAGCTTTATTTACAAAACAAATAGGCGTTTTGCTGTAATATTTGTTGTCATTTTCAAGGTGCCTTCATAATGCCTCTCTCATAGAGCTCTTGGTCCTTATTGGCGAAAACCTCTAGTAATAAATTTTCACAATATTTCCTTGACCCCAATTTCTTATCCCTCTGGAAGTTTTGCTATATGGTAGGTGCATTAAAACTTACGAACCAAGCTCCCAGAGTTACTGGAGAGTCACTACAGACATATGTGTCCTGGCGTTGTCCTGATGGAACACAACACGTCTTCTGCAAGCCAATTCTGACAGTTTCTGGTTAATCACTAGCTTCAAATGGTCATGTTGTTGACACAAGACATCTGAATTTAGTGTTTGGCAATATGAAAGATGGAAGCCACTCTTAATTTCCATCCCCACCAAATACACAGTAGAACCTTCATGGCCGCTAATCCTGGTTTGGTCACTGTCTGATCTTCTTCACTGAGTTTTGACCACGATCGTTTTTGCACAATATTGTCGTATGTGACCCATTTCTCATTCCTAGTTACCATCCGTTTAAGAAACGGGTCAATTTCTTTCCGTTTGGCCAAGGTTTCGCAGATGGAAATTCGATCCATGAAACTTTTTGGTATTAATTGATGTGACATCCAAAATCGAGCTTCTTTTTGAATCCAATTTTGCGTAAAAGGTTCAAAACTGTTTTTATGGTCGATCTTTAATTTCTGGCTGATGCTACGACTACTAACATGCCAATCAATTTTGATTATTTCTGTAATTCTATCGGCTTTTTCGACGATGGACCTGCATGTGCAAGCGGCGTCTTTAGCATTACAATTTCCTGAACGGAATGGACGAAAACAAAATTGCACGTAATTAACTGTTACAGTATCGTTACCATAAACACTTTCAGGCTCCTGGCTTGCATTATCCCTTTATCAAAAAAAAAATGTAAAATGTACCGACATTTTTCTTTGTTGACTTCCATTTATAATATCTTGGAACTCACAACAGAATGGACTAAGCAAGAAGTTGTAAAAGAGTTTTTTAGTGTTTTTTAGTGTATAAGGTCAGCTTGACAACGAGCATAAATCTGAAATTGTTTGATCAATATTTTAAGAGATATCGATCACTGCAGTCATCTACCGAAAAAAATGATTGATTTCTTCTTCCTCAATCTATTGCAAATCTTGTTCCCCCAAATTATAATCTCATATTTGTATTGATCCAGATTGGTAAGGGATAATCCAAAGTATCATGTATCTCTTAATCGCACTATTAAATAAATATTTAAAAAATATGTATTTCAGACTTTATAACTCTCTCGCCTTTTTTATGAGACAGTGTTTCGCATAATATAAAACATAACACACTTTGAACACCATTTACAATACAGCGGGTTATCGGTTAATCAAAAATAATCTGTTAAAAGACTATGCTCGCTATCCGAATTGTTTATTAACCGATTGTCTATTTACCCTAGTTTTTGGTCAAATCAATTAATTCGTTCTGAAGATACTAAAAATTTAATTAAAAATGGGATAAATGATTTCTTATTAAGTTTGTAAAAAGCAATACATATATTTAGTTAGGCATGTTAGTTAGTCTTTTTATTTATTTATTTATTGTTTACAGAGCGTTAAAAAACATACCCAATGTCGATTGCTTTTTTTCTCTTTTTTAGGATTTTCCGAAGGTAATTAATAGCGTTGTTGTTGAAAAGTGATGAGTAACATTTCCGCCCGGAATTCGTTATTCAAGACTACGTATGACAGAGTCAATGAACAAAGGGGGGATGCTCAAAAGAAAATCAGTTTTGGTTTTGAATGAAATCAAAATCAATCAATGAAACCAAACTGATAGTCTACTTTGGCTATAAATATTCTATTGGAAAAAGACTTTTTTTTTCAAAATAGAACTTCAAAGTTCAATAGACAAGCAATATAATTCGAGATAAATGAAAAATGATTTTCTGATCCTTTTAGCTTGGCAACCCTGCGCATTGTGCTCTGAGAGCCGAGAAATGTTCATTGAAATTCGTCTTACTTCGTTATCCGGATATGTGTTCGTTGTTCAAACACAAAAATTTTCCTTTAAGTGTTCGTTTTCTGATTTTTCGCAATCCGAACTGTTCGTTAACCGATTTCGAACTCCACTTTAATCAGTAAATAATAATAGAATTTTAAATGGAATAAGGAATTTAATTCTGTTGTTTCATACCTCTAGTAATTAGCAACGCTTAATCAGGATTTCTACGAAAATTCTACGGAATTTATCACTAAATTTCCATAGACCATTTTTAGTACTATTTTAGTGTAGAAAATCAAACACTAAAATTTGGCTAATAAAACGATGAATTCTGGAAAGTCCCGGATAATCCAGAATATATTCAGGAGTGGTTTAAGGGTTATCATCCTTCAAGCAATCCTTGAGAACAAGGATTTAATTTTAAAGCAAATAACAAAATAACTTTAGAGACTCATCTAAAGAAATTAAATTAAAGGAAACAGAATAATAAAATATTCTTTATAAGACTTCTCTAATATTGTTATAATGAATGTCTACGTGAATTCTTTGAAGGAAAATGAAGAAAGAGCAACCTTATACGCTTTCTCCTGACATTGAGGAAGAATTAGATTTGAAGATAATGCAATTTTATTTAAGGTTTCATGCAGGTATTTATAATTATACAAATTTAATAGTGGTAACTTCGTTCACGAAAGAAACCTGTTGAATAAAAATTATTTTCCTCAGACATTTTTTATTACATTTAATAAATAGTATACTTAATTGGCTAATTTGAAGATGTGATGATATAGTGTCCTTACTCTTTGTCATCGACAATATGATAGTTAATTATTTGATAATTTGACTTTAATTGATAGATTTATTGTAAACTTCGTATTATATATAGAATTTTCTAAATTCTTTTTAACATTACATTGCGCTTCTCTAATCAATATTTTGCCATATATTGCAAATAAATTCAACATACGAGAATCCAATTAAATACAATCATAATAAATTACCTTCAAAAAACAAGAAAGAAAAATCTGTGTGCTATATATATAAGAAAGATATAGCAATTACTGCTTGTGAAATGCTAAAACTTGACGTGAGAAAGATTATCTTGTTGAAAGTAGACTTAACTAGTTCTTGACTTATGCATCTTCATTACAAATGTGATAATTTGTTGGATGGTAATTTTCCCCATCAATTGCCTGTGTCATGGAAATCCGAAAAAATTGTCAAAGAAAAGTAATGTGGGACCGAGCTTCGGGTTTCGTGCTGTTTGAGAATTGGTGAAGTAAACTCTTAACAATCACAGAATTTTTATTGGTAAAACTTTCTAAAAGAACCGGAAAAAACCCAGCAATTGCAGCATTTACGAATCACAATTATACAGTATCAATTCAAAAATTAAACGATAAACAACTTGTGCAAAAAATGGTCTTCAAATACCTCAGAGAGACAGCTCGTAGCTATTAGCCTGTCACCGCCACAAGAAAACTAAAAACTGACTGACTCGGTCCATGGAACAGTGATATTTATAACATACTTGGCCTAAAAGCTGATATCTTTCTCCAAGGTTCTGGAAGACTATAGGCTATCTCACTTAAAAAGGCCCTGGAGCTGAAGTCGTGGAAATTTGCCTAATTTCCTTAAATGGTCACCTAATTCACCAAGAATCTCGTCTAAAGATCGCCAAGTGGTCAAATCGCAGGGAAAGCCGTTCTTAACGTAAAATAGGTTTACATCGCACGCTTTTTGTCCCAGAAACTGATTACTTCGGATCTATCAGATATATTTTAAGACGAATACAAGAAGTATTTACAAACTTTGTAACATTATATCAACAGCTCTATATAGTTCAACATAGTATGACTCCAAAAAAATTACTAATTATAAGAAGACATAATTTAAAGTATTTTTATGTGGATAGTATCTTAAATTTGACTTTATCACGTTGCGACGAATTGAAATATGGTTTATGTTTTCATTATAAATATAATTTTCAGTATTGTATTCCATTACTTTCAAATAGGAGTTTTTTTTATATAAAAACATTAAATTCACTTAATAAGTATACATTTTCTAATCTTACATTTAGAACACAAGAAAAATTTTGATTACTTATTTAAAAATATTTTGTAAAATCAGTTTTCTTTTCTCTTTCAAAAAGCTTTTCTACTGTCATGAAATTTGAGATGCAAAGACCAATTTTTAAGAACTAATTCTGGAAAAATGCAGTTATAAATAAATTTTAATAACAAACATTTCTTTAAGCATATTTTGTAGTAAATTATTCTTCTGGACACTGATTTAGAGAATTTTGTAGTTCGTCATAACTATATTCAATTTTATATCTTAAATAATCATATTATTTATACAATAGCTGAAATTGATTTGTTGATATAGTTCCATTAAAAATATTTTTCCTTTTAACACGAATCAGATATATTCTAATAACTCCTCTATCCGAATTTGTAGGAATCAATTTTTAATTGTATATGCCAGACTGTATGATTAACTAGTGAATAACACATTGGTTTGGGTGTAATATTAAACATAACAAGTGATTCAATATAAAGAATTTAAATGATAACAAAATATATAAAACGGAATTTCGAAAAATCTATTACATACTTCATTTTTACACTTTTTAATTCAAAATATGGAGAAGAATAATCCAAGCAGAAAATTTATGTACTCTGCATATAGCGTTTAGTTTTATTTCCTTTAAAAACAGCAAGCTTTTAGTTAAGAAAATAATAAACCCAATATTATGATAAATCAATGCATTTTATAAAATATTGTTCATATGCATTATTTTTAGTAAAATAATAAAATAAGATGCGTTTTCCCTATAATTTTTTTTAAGTTAACACTCCAGCGGTAAGCAAAATGTTCTTATGTTGCACATAGGCGAAAATTTTCACATAATTGAAATATGATTCAAAAAGAGAAAGAACTTAATTACACATATCTGGATAGTTAACAATTAAAAAATTAGTTAAATCCATAATCGAAATAATATTTTAAGAAATAAAGTGAAACGCATAGCTGACACTTAGAAAAGAACTTATTTCATATTTTCATGCAATATTACATTTTTTTAAGAAAATGATAACGAGAGCTTAAAAAAGTTTCTTCAAATTAAATAAAAGTATTTTTATTCATTTAAAAAATTATTTTTAACAAAACAGTTATTTCTTTTCGATTTTTTGTATAAATAAAATAAATAATAATGTCATCTTCAGATAGAAATTATTTTATAAATTGCTTATTAAAGAGAACAGAGTAAAATTCCTTGTAACACAAATTATTTTTATGCATTGATGTATGTTTTTTTTATTTTTTAAACAATATATGATCACACATAAACAATATAAGTATTCCTTTGAAGAATAAATACATCTAATTTTCAAAACAGGTCCTTTATGAATATTAAACGGGACGTAAATTAAAAAATATTTTTATTTGATGGAACTCAAACTTTACTTACTTTTTATTTACTTTTAGAGGTATTTGAAGAAAAGGAAGGTTTTAAATCTCTTTGTAGAATGATAAATATCTTATTCTCCAATTTCTTTAGAAGTAAACAAGCTTTATTAAAATAATTTTATTTCTTTTCCTGGAAATTCTACTTGCATAGTTTAGGTGTTTTTACATATTTCAAAATATATATAATTAAGGTACATCATTATTTTTCATTGCTTCGTAATCTATAGAAATGCAAAATTTATGATTTCTTTGATAAAAGAAATTTCTATTTATTTAATATGTTGTCCAATAATTTTTCTGAAAATGCAAATGAAAGTTGCAGTTATTTCCAAAATTAATCTCATCTGACACATTTTCTTGTCATGTAAGAAATAAAAGTAAATTTAATATAATTTTTGAATTGTGATTTAAAATCAAGTTTCATTGTATAAAATTTATAAAAATGAACAGAAAACATTTGTTCTTCTTAAAACGAAGATTTTTAGCGTTAAATCTTATTTTTAATGAATAAAAAATTTCGTTATTCCAAATATGAACTAGAACACAAAATAAAATAATCATAATAATTTCTATGCTCTGCTTTTCTAAACATCATACTTAAATTCAAACTAAAAATTCTAAGAATTCAATTATTAAAATTTGCTTTTGATAACTAGGTCCAAAGAAAGGAACAATAGTATATGAATTTTTCTTCTTCAGAAGCGAAATGATTGATTCAACTTTCAAAACTTATTGCATTGTTTAATTAATTTTTCTAAAAGCTATAAAAATTAATAGAAAATTTTTATTTATGTAAAAATACAAATATTGTAAATTTCAGTTTTATTTTTAGAGTAAATAAATCTGTAACTCAAATATCTTCTCATAAATAAGATCGCAAAATATATTAATCATAGTAATATAATTTCAGATACTTGTCTATATAATTTATTAGATTTTGCTTCTTACTTCGATTTTTAATAGATATTCATCTTTTCAGTGGAAAATAAATTGTCTAATAACATTATTAGAAACACGGTAAATTATTAATATTACTTTCAGCATATTTTGTGTTACAATATTTAGTCTCAAATCTATAAAATTATCAAAAATCATTTGCTTATATTAAATTGATATATCGTCAAATCTGATTTTTTATGGTAAATAAATTATTAATTTAAACATCTTAGTATAAATTGCATTATAAAATGATTAAAGTAATACAATTTTAGCCTTCCGTCGATGCAATTTATAAACACATGCTTATTTCCTTTGATTTTTAAAATTAATTCCCTTTTCTTAAATAAATTTCATTTTTTCAATAGTAAATTCATTTCTCTATTGTGTGTAATCAATAACATACAAAAATATTAATATTATTAGTTCAAATGTCAAAACTATTGCCTCATAAACTAATATCTATCTACCTATATATATATATATATATATATATATATATATATATATATATATATATATATATATATATATATATATATATATATATATATTATATATATATATATATATATATATATATATTATATATATATATATATATATATATATATATATATATATATATATATATATATATATATATATATATATATATATATATATATATATATATATATATATATATATATATATATATATATATATATATATATATATATATATATATATATATATATATATATATATATATATATATATATATATATATATATATATATATATATATATATATATATATATATATATATATATATATATATATATATATATATATATATATATATATATATATATATATATATATATATATATATATATATATATATATATATATATATATATATATATATATATATATATATATATATATATATATATATCATGAATGAGATTTGTGAGAAAACCATTATTTACCTTACAACAAGGGACTCGTTAAACTTAATAACAGCGAATAAATTCATATTTCAGAATATTATAATAAATAAAATCACATAAAATAACCGCAGTTTTATAACTTCCTTGAACTTCTTGCGCAGTTCATTAGCTTTTGCTTATTGACTTTTAAATTTTAAAATAGTTTTATATCATCAATAATGAATCTCGACAGTGGGTCCAATCGGAGATCTGGAAATACCACACATGATTATGTTTATAGAGAAGGAGACTTTTTGAAGTTTAATGTAGTGAAGCAGCCCCATGTTGGACTGCTTCATAGGCCATTTTTTCATTCAAAATATATTCATAAATATTATTTATATATTAAAAAAAATCATGGGTTCCGTGTCGAATCCGATACTCCTCGGTTTGGCTATAAAATTCAATTTCTGGTACCCCAATCAACCCTATCTTCTTATAACGTTTGTGTAGCAACCATCTTTTTAGTCACATATTAGCGCTTATCTTGATGTCAAAAAACCGATAAAGAATCAAGGGGTGCCCGTTTATAAATTTTTACCAAATTCATATTTTCAGAAATCAAACAGGCACAGCTCTTTATGCAAAAGTATTGAGCACCCTTCATTGAAGTATTATCATTCATAGTTGTTTGAAAATTCCCCTGAAAAATAGATTGATCACTTAGCCAAATTCCTTGACCATCTAAATCAACTGATATAACGCTACTAGTCATTTTTGTTCCGGAATTCGTAAAGTACATCCTTCACAAGAGGAAAATGTTGAATATATGTTGATGTAAAGAACATAATTCACAGACGCAGTAGCTTCTGTGGATACGAACAAACCTCCCTACAATCTCACATGAAACTGATCATTATTTGTATATTCTCCGCACGACGAATGTAGAAATGTATTGACAAAAGAATCATGAAAATTGCGCAATAAAATCATGAGTGTTTTATGAATACAAACTTATCTACATTATTTTATAAGTTATTCCGCATCAAGTGAAATGTGCCCAACATTTTATAGACACTGTATTTTAAAACGTTTATGGAGGCCACATGAAGAATATGTAAGGTGGAAATAAATATTTTAGTTGAAATAAATATTTTGTCATCAATTAATAGTAATTTTAAACTATGTTAATATTGAACCGAGCTTCATGGTTCGAGTTAATTAAGGGTCACTGAAATAAACTCTTAACAATCACAGGACTTCTAATAAACCAGTTACTAAAATATATCGAAAAAAACCAGCAGTTACAGCAATTACGAATCACAATTATGCAATACCAATTCAACAGTTTCAATGGTAAACAGCTCCCACAAACAGAGGTATTTAAATACCTCAGACAGACAGCTCGTATCCACTAGTCTGTCACTACAGCTGGAAAATAAAAACTGACTGACTCGGTCCATGGAGAGGTGGTATTTCTAACTTAATTGGCGTGAAAGCCTAAGTCTTTCCCTAGGGTTCTGGAAGATTACAGGTTATCTCGCTTAATAACGGCCCTAGATCTTAGGTGGTGGAAGTTTACACAACTATCGATTTCTCGCCAAACCGCACCAATTAATCACCAAGTCACCAAGAATATCGCCATTAATCGTTAAGTTTCCAAGAATTTTCTAAGTAATCACTAAACCGAGAAGAACCAAAAGTTGCCAAGCTGCCAAATCACTGGAAAATACGTTCAAGAAATATTTACAAACTTTTTAACAATATATCTGGTTATGTAGAGATGGTGGAATGCTTGTCTTGGGCATCCTTCTCGTTATCAGAAGATAATGGTTTCGAATCCCGACCGAATAGAAGATTTGTCTTGTTTGCTAATGGCAACTAGGGCATATTAAATATTTTGTGGTCACAATACCTCCTATCTGAAAGGAAACCTTTGGAGTTTTTTCTGCTTGGTCCTTATTTCCAAATTATGAAGACAAACTCCTTTTCGGAGCCAATATGCACCATTTTCTAAAGTGCCCTCACTACTGCTTGATGAGCTGAAAAAGGATAATATCCTACTTGTTGAGAGTATATATGTATGGTTATATATATATTTATGTATATATATATATATGTATATATATACATAAATACATATAAATATATATATATATATATATACATACATACATATATATATATATATATATATATATATATATATATACATACATATATATATATATATATATATATATATATATATATATATATATATATATATATATATACATACATACATATATATATATATATATATATATATATATATATATATATATATATATATATATATATATTCTGTAAGTTCAATATCCCCATATATGATTTCTAACCAAATCTGGCCCCCTTTGTTTATTTCGTAGTGTTACCGATTTCAGGTTTTGTTTTTATTGTAGTGTTGCCAAATTCAGTTTTAGTTACTATTTTTTTTTGTTGCCACTATTCATTTTTCTTGTGTTTTACATAAATTTTACAGTTATTTAAATTTTACTTCGACTTTCATTGTTCTAGAACATTCTTTGTTCCACTTTTCTATTGGAATTTGAAGCCATTTGTCTTTTGTTTGCTGTTGGTGCAATTAAGGGATTTTCCCTCAGTTGTGCTTCGTTGTCACCAGCGTCTAATCATCGTAAGTTTATCTTTTTTACAATTTCTTTTACATTATTTCATTTTATTTGGTTTATTTATTATTATCTAATTAATTTAATTTATTATTATCTCTTACATTTTTGTTAATTTATTGTTATATTTCCATGATGTCTCATGCTCATAGTGTTGTTGATATATATCAACAGATTATTTTAGCTAAAATTAAAGAAACCAATGATGGATACTTTAATTTTTCAAGCTCTAGGCCAACAGTTGGAAAACCCGGAAATGTTAATAGAATTTTTTTAATTCAATTGGCTCATGATCGGCAATTATTAATTAATTTTCTAATGTAAAGTGTATATATTTAAAAAAATATTTTTTGCATGCTTATCTTAAAATTTATAAAGTGTATATATTTAGAAAAATATTTTTAGCATGCCTTTTTTTTTTTTTTTGCTTTTTTCAAATTTTATAAAGTGTGCTTTCGTCAATATATGGGGATACTGAACTAGGTACATATATATATATATTTAACATATGTACATATGTTATTTAACAAATATGTTAGATATATATTATTTATTTTACTAGTTATTATTTTTTTTTATTTTTCTATTAAAATAAAGAATATGAATTTTAAGACCTTATTACCTTATATTAATATTAAACTAATATATATTCAGTATACCATTTGATCAATTTACATTCTATAAAAAAAAGTTTGACAATACATTATAAAATATAATCTGATTACAATGAATCAAAGCAATAGCATAGTAATGGCTTTTAAAAACGAAATGTAGCAAGTAGATAACTATACACTGGAATACAACATACGGTAATTTATATGTCTAATTAACGGAAGAAAATTAAATTTCTCTTGTTCTTGCAAAAGCTAATATCATAAATACATATTTTTCAGACACTCAATGAGAAAAAATAAATTTTAATATAAGACATAATGTTTCAGAAAACTAAATATAAACAGATATAACATCAATATTTGAATTCATCTGCTGAATAAAATATTGATGGGTCGGAATCTTTTATAAACTAATTAGAATTTGTATATACAAAATTAAACAAAATAAGGTTCAGTTTTTAATGGAAAGAATAAAAAACATTGGTATATTCTATAAACAAAATTATCATTTTATTTAGTCAGCACATGAGAGAAAGAACTTATTATGTATTAGGTTATTGGAGCAAATAACCTTGAAAGAATAATTTATGATGAAAAAGCAGAAAGATAAAATGTATTAAGTTATATTATATTATAGCTATTTGTACAGAAAAGCGTATATTTTAGGGCAATGAATTAAAATAATTTGCAATACGAAGGTGAATCTGGATTTAAAGTTTTTCGAAGGAAACAATTAAAAAAGGGGATTTACTGGATTACTGTTTTCTCGAAAGGGAACATAAAAGAATTATAACGTACTTCAAAAAAAAAAAAAATGGTAAGTCTCTTGTAAAACTAAAATGTGTATTATTCTTTTCAAACTACACAGAAAGATTTACTTAAGTTTAAGGCTTCAATGACTTATACATGTTACTTTTAATACCTAAAAGTAATATATATACTTATATATAGATAGATCGATTATTTTTAAGCAGAAAATTAATTATTAATTTTCTCAAATTAAGTTAATAGTAGTTACCTTTTAATTTAAGTTCACAGTACTCAGCTTATATAATGTATAGGATTAGAATTTATACATTACATATAAATGCGCTAAAATGAATGAATCTACTGTTATATTTTTTTTAAATATTTACTATTTTTCTTCTACATTTATAAAAATGTAAAATATATTGGTATACAGAAACATTCATTCGAAGCATTACCACATAGAGTATGTTGTAAATACATTAACTAAATATCGATTTTACACAGAAAGCGATCGATTTAACATAAAAATAGGATTATGTTTAAGATTTTTCCTTAAGTAACATCCATTTGTTTTCGCAATAAAAAGAACAATATTTTTCAAATTTTGAAACATTAATAAGTTTTTACGAAATAAACTGTAAGTATGTTTGGTGCTCGGCTTATTGAACCACTGAAGGGAGGAGGAAAGCTTGAGTCGACGTTGTCCAGTCCGCGGTTTACCTCTAAGATACCGGGGTTCAAATTTACAATATACTCATTTCTGTTTCATAAGACTCTAAAAATATGCTCCTTTTTTCATGTACATTAAAAATTCGTAAGTCAGCATTTCGAAGATAATTATATTCTTTCAGTTTTCATTATGACATTTTTAATTGAACAATGGTTTACAGTGAGGACCTACTTATACCATTCAATATTATAAATGAGGCTACGAAAATATATCTGCTATAAGTTTTGCAAATTTTTCATTTTCAATTATTACTTTTACAAATTATTATTATAGTTCAATATAAGAATATATAATTATAATGGCTGTATTCAATGCGTAATTCTTATATTACATTCACTGTAAGAATTATATGTTCTTTACATGTATTCTAAGACTCTAAATAGAAAGGATATACATACCATTTTATATAGAAACCTACACAGAATATATCTTAAATAGAATAGAATTCTAAGCAGAATATATATTATAAATGTTTATTGACTTTATTAATTTGTTTTATGGAGAAATCAATAGTTTGACAATACTTTTATAAATTTTATTTCTAGAAGATAAATTTTTCCAAAGAATGACAATATAAAATAAGAACCTAAATGATTTAAATATTACAAATGAGGTGATAGGAAAACGCTCACGTGACATAAATTCTTTGTTTATGTCACACTCTCATTCTTTAGATACTTCAATGTATGACGTTTGCATTTGCATTAGGGGTAGCCTCATTCTGAAAATAACTAGCATAGGAATTATTTTCTTTTTCCAATGAAATGGAACTGTGCAATAAGAACCATCTTAACATACTCATTTTTTAAACTTATGTAAAAGTAAATCCTCAAAATCTTGTGTAATTATCTTGCACAAGGTTTTGTAATAAATATATTACTATAAGAACCCTCAAAATTTCTAAAACTTACCTTTATTATCTAAAATGTTGAATAAAATAATTCACTCATTTATCTTTTCCCTCATTTTTATTATTTTATATATATTTTCTTGATTAGGATGCATCATTGAAGCTACATGCTATTGTAATAAGACTATCAGGCAAAATAATTAAATTTCATTTTTATTTTATTTTCAGAGCTACATAATGACTCTTGAAGATAATTAAGTATGAAGTTTAAAAAAAACTAGAGTGTATATTTTTTACGTGTATGTAAACATAAATAAAACTTGCCTAGATACTTCAAATAAATATTAAATTTTAGTTTCTTAAGTATCCTAAATATTAATTTTCAGCAATCAAATTTGTACAATTTTCAGAGTAAATTAATTTTATTTGTTTCGATTTATACGCTGTGTATAGAGTTTTACACCTTTTAGTTCAGAATTTTGTTCATAAAAGTTATAAAGTTGTATGACTATCTCTAATAATTTAGAATTGCACAATAATAATTGAATAAAGTCCAGAAGCAATCTATCGGAAATAAAATCTTTAGATGCGGTTAAAATATAATCGATTAAATTTTAATTTAAAGAAAATATGTGTAAAATTTTCTTTTTTTAATTTTGTTTGAATTAAATTTATTTTTCTTTTAATAAATTTTAAGCACAATTCAAAACAAATATATCATTCTTTAACATTAGGAATTATATACCCAAGAGAAAAAGCAAGAAGGTTATAATATAATATATCAGATTTCAAATATATATCTTCCTATCTTAAGGAAACCTAAGCGATTGAAAGCATACATGCATATTACATACATAGATCAGATCAGATCAGACAGAAGGATCAATTTAAAAGAGAATACACAACGGTTTTTGTTATCACTTAAATGCGACGGATGTGTCAATATTCTAAACTGTAGTATATTTGTTTGAACCTTGTTTAGGAATTGAAAAAAATTTCAAACATTGTTGGGGTGACCAACTTTACAACTTTTTATGATGTAAAATAAAAACATAATCATAATATTACTTAATTTAGTGATAAATTATTTTAGAAAACTTATTTTAAATCAAATTGTTTTCATTATTGTTTTTTAAAGCAAATGTTGAAAATGCCAGCATTTTGAATGCAGATATGAGCAAGAATAATCAAGTTTTAACAATTATTTCGCAACTTTGTTGATGTTATTGATGAAATTGCATCAATTTTGATTTTTTTCCCGTTTATTGATGTATTCAGGACATCTCAACGAAAACTCTGCGATATCTAAACACAAAAAATATTCAACTCAAATACTTTGGTTGTCTCAGAGGCCAACTGAAATTTAACTGTCATCAAGAAACTCCTTAATACTTCAATTGCTTCTTGGAAAGTGTCTCGTTGAAATCAGTAGTAACAGGCCTACATCTCAAGTGAAATCTTGAATTATGTCAAAATATTCGTCGGAATGAAACGTTTGGTCGAACAACTGACGAGTCGCTTTCGTTGAACTCAAGGAATTAGTTCCTGCGGAAGAGCTTTCTTACTCTCAAATAAATATTTATAAGTTTCATTAATCGATATTTTACAGAATGGAATGCACTTTTAGAAAATCACACATAAAAGGATTCATAAAATTAGGTAAAGACTTTTAAACAGTTAAGATGTTTTAAACAGTGGAGTAAAACACACACACACACACACACACACACATATATATATATATATATATCTATATATATATATATATATATATCTATATATATATATATATTCTCAATTTAAAAATGAGAGTAGTTCAATACAGTTGCAATTCTGAGTTCACAGTAAGATAAAAAATAATTTTAATACAAGAAAAGCATATTTTGGTTCGTATGTTTTGGTCTAACAGAGAGATGACATTCAAAATATTAGAAAAAGTTCGTAGATTAGCGTTTTAGTAAGAACGAAAAATATTAGAGAAGATGGTTAACAAAGACTTAGTATTTACGATTTAAAAGGAAAAATCTGTACAAATTGTAAAATACATAAAAATACAATAAAGGAATCATACAAAAAGAATTGCATGTAAAATGTTGGAACAATTTTAACTGTAAGAAAAAACAGGTTAAGTGTTTGCATAAGAATTAAATGAATTTTAGATTCTTTAATTTTTTTTTATTTATAACGCATGGAAATAAACAATTAGCTATGAAGTGAAGTCTAACCCTCAGATAAATATGAATAAAAAATTCGAATAAATCCTAAGCTGGAAGATATTACCATCGTGATTCAATTATTTATTTTCAGCGACTAAAATATTTATCATTGTTCATTCCATTGCTCATTTTTCTTAAAATGTATGCGACAAAAAGGCTTAAGTAAAATGTTTTGCACTTAAAGTTTGTTACATAATATTAAATATATGTGTTTAGAATTTAAATTTTTTCTAGTCTATCACAAATTCTTCTAAATAAATTACGGAAAATAATTTGGAAGCATGATTCCACTTCGCGGAATGTTCAAAATTCAGTGTAGGCATCTTTTCTCTATTAATGACCACATTTTTGAGAGTTTTTGTTATGAAATTTAATGAAGTAATTTTGTTTCTTTCATTTCCCCTTGAAAGGAAGCTGGAGAATTTTAATGAGTTTCTAAAAATTCAGAACCTTGTTGGCTATGACGTAGAAAAATGTTTTGGAGAAGAGAAGCTGTAATATAAAATAATTTTGTACAATCAAAATGGAGAGAGTAGTTATTAAAATAATTTCAAAATAGTTATAAAAAGTTTCCTTCGAAATTATGTAAATCAATAAAAATAAGTAAACTAAGCAATTCAGATTATATACATATATATATATATATATAAAAATAACATTGTGAAGAAAATTACTTAGAGACATATATATATATAGATATATTAAAGAATAAAAAAATAAACACATAATAACGCATTATTGAGATTTGCATTTTAATGTAAAATTGAACATTTAAAATAAAGTATACAATAATATTTACAAATACTAATAAAAATAATTATAATAGTTTTTTTCCAAAATTTGGATTAAAAGTGGATAAAATAACGGGCCTTATGAGTAATATTGGTAACGTAAAACTATGCAAAAAATTGACATTTTGATCCACTTGAATTCAAATTTAAAATATCAAAACTGGTGAGAAATTTTTATTTTTCCGTATTTATGATTTAAGGAGAAATCCTTTGGTTTTTTATTCTGTTAATGATTCTATGCATTATTTAGAAAGAAATATGCACAACGAACAATGATTTTTAATTCTCACAATATATTTTGTCAGAAAAAAGAGATGAATAATTGTAAATTATACATTGTATATATATTTGCAATGCCAATTTCAAGTAATTCTCCTTAAAAATCTAATAATTAAATTTAAATTTAACTTTGTCGATTTGTGGCAAAGAAATTTACTTTAAATATGTTGCTTAAACTAACAGCTGTTAACGAATATTTTTGAATATTAGATGACACTTTCGAAAATTAACGTCTTAGTTTCAAATTTTATGGATTCATGCAAATTAAAATGTTATGCTCAAAATTATAGAATAATATACTAAAAAAAATTATTAAAAGTGAAAGTTAAATATATTGCATTGTAAATTTAAATAACGATGTTTCTTTTATACAGAAATCATAAGGTTGCACAAAAGATTTTGTTGTAAAAATGCTGTAAAAATTTGCTTAGGAAGGTAGAAGGCAATCAATGCGAGCTATTATTTACAAGAAGAAAAAAAGTGCTGTGCTAAAAATATCCATCTACAAACTAAAAAGGCTTAATAGAATTGAAGCGTCACAAGAAAAAACCGCTTAGAACCACTTCATGGTGGAGAGTTTGGTTCTATAAGCTTTGAAAGGAAACAAAATTCAATACAAACACTTTCTCAGACGAAAAATAAAGCGCCAACGTTACCAATTCACTTCTGTGATGTAAACTTCATCATGTCTTCTTGAAGAGCATCATTTTGTGTTTTATATCTGATCAGATTCATCGCTTTTTCTTATGTAAAATTAATTTAAAATTCCTTGTTTACCGAAAATAACCATCAATATAAATTAAATCCTTGTTTCTATAAACTTTGTTGTTACTTATAACATTTGGACAAAACATGCACGTAAGCTTCGGTTACAAAATTAAGTCTGAAAAGGGAAACTTTCGTTTAATCAGAGAAAGACGAAGGTAAAAGTACGACTCTGATTTAAGACTCCTCTGATAGATGTCACCACCCGAGGATATATTCCTTCAATATTGATTTTTGTTCTGGAGAGGGAGAAAGTTTTTTAAGAATATCACAACCATGGTAACTGCTCTACAACAGACAGATTTAACGACCACGTATATCGCATGTACTCGGTGGGTTTATGGTGTTATTGGGAATCAAACCTTGCCTTTCCGAACGGAAGGCCGATGTCCTATCCACTAGACTTTCATGGTCTCATAAATTTTGTCTAGGCATTATTTAAGAAAGCACAGACTATGCTTTATACTTACGAGGTATGTAATAAATCTTATATCAAGAGGCTGTTGGTTTCTGTCCAACATAAAACACATGTTATGTTATATTTCCAAATTTCCATTGAAGTGTTTGTAGTTAATAAAATTATTGATTGCGGTTATAATTTTTTTAAAGGTGTTTCTGCTATAAAAAGGAGTACTGATAGCTGCATTATGTTGGTGTTTGTTTCCTTACGATTTTCAAAAATTTTATTGATTCATTACAGCAGGGTCGAAAAAAAATATGTAATAAATCCTATATCAATATGCTGTTGTTCCCTTATATTCTGTACCGCAGTGATGGCTTCAAAATGGAAGTGTCTTTCTCTTTTCCATTTTCTGAATTTTCATTGATTTGTTACATCAGGCGTGTGGATAAAAAAGTATGTGCGGAATTCCGAAATTACCACATAGTTTTTGTCTTATAAACCGAGTTTCCGACATTACCACATGTTTTTTTTTTTTAAACTTTTTAAAAAGTGTTATATTTGAGTCGTTATGTTTTAACTTTTCCTAATATGTTGCCAGTTAGAAAGACATTGAATGATGAATGAAAAAGAAAATGTCTTGAATATTTAATATCGACGTGATTAAAAAAAATTCAAATGTTTCTTAAGTAATTTACTTGGTTTAGATTGAACTTTTTTCTTGGTTCAAAATAAATTTTTGAACAAAGGTAAGTAAGCATCGTTAATTTGCCAAATTATAATTATTCACTATATGTTTCTCATTAGAAACCACAGCTTATGAAAAGTGATAATTTTGAACTGCTGTCCCGATATAAAATTAGTTAAATAATTTTAAGTGTTATTTAAATGTTACTATAAATATCTACTTTTTTTGAAAGAAAAGTTTGTATCTCTGAATCATCATTTTCCATTTTCTTGTAGTGTTTAATAATAAAAGACTATTTTCTCACCAAGATACAATTGAAATACATTCTTATTCACTAAGTGAAAAATGCAAATGAGTTCTGATTCTGAGTGGAGAATCAAAATTAAAACTTTCTTTGTGTTGTAAATTTTTAAGCAAATTGGAGTTGAATTTCATGTATTCCTCGTAACGGATAATTACTGAATGCTAAATATATAAAATATACTGTGGGGTATATATTTGACGCATTTATTTACATTTTATATTATATATATATGTAAAACATACAGAATGTGAGACGTAAAACCAGCCCATCCCAATATTATGGTAGATTGTGTTTTTTTACAATTATTTAATATATTAGTACTTTACGTTCTTAGCGACCAAATCCTTGTGTGTGGGGGCCATATTTCACAAGATGATAATCAACAGTGAATTTGATTTTTGAATCCTGGAGGAGTTTCATTTAAACTTTCCATAGAGAATCTTCAATTGTTTCCTTCCGCTGGACGGCACAACACGACCCAAATCAAATTTTGATGGTCCTATATACATGAAGTGTTTGTGCAGAAAATACTCGTGGTCTCCTCGGTCACTTGACATGGCCACCTTTGATTTTTGCTTTTGGGGACTGTTAAAGTGAAGAGCATTCGAAACACGCAATTGAAGAACTCAAGTTCCAGGATGTGATGAACAGCATCGCAACACAAGAGCTGACACGAGCATTCATGGATCTCCTCGCACATGCTCACATGCGCGATAAGGAAGGTGGAGGGCGCTTTCAGCACCTACAGTGAACGGAAGGAATCACATTCAATACATAACATTTGATTTGATGAGTTGTAGGGGCCACTTTTTCGTGTCACACTTTGCTCTTCATGCATTGCTCTGACCAGTTTTTTATCATTTTATGATTTTATTTTTAAATACTGCATCTCAGTTGTTGGGCTCTCAAGTCGGGACGTTTATCGCTGTCTAAGAAAAGTGCTCCAACATTACACTATGATTATATGAATCAAGGTTTTAAAGTAATAAACTTTTCTTGCAATCCTCTATGGATAATAAGTATATTCCTGAAAATATAAGCCATCAAGAGAGCTTCAAGACATTGTAGAATGTTCGTTCCAGTCCGATTTTTATGAAAATGAAGAGCAAACTCGTAACTCTCTAAAGGTTTTCAGTCACTTTGCTTAAAAGTAATGCTTCTGCAGTACATTTCAACACTTCATACTACACATCTTTCTAGCTGTTATATAATTTACTTTAAGCATCCACAACGAATTTGTCTTTCCGAAAACTTGTCCTTTGCAACAAATGAATGTGGTTCTTATTGAAAGTGAACATACATTCACTTATTGTAAAGGAGGTAACTACCAAATCCGTGGCTGCTGCACCAGCAGGCCATGTTTGAGCTCTTTTAGTCAGATGTGTTCCAGTTCTAAATTAAAACCATTCGAAGGGAAGTACTTTTTTTTAATTTAAAACCAGCGATCAAACAGGAGACAATTTAATACTTGATCTGACACCCCAAAAATATTATTTTATTTAAAAAACATTGTAATGACAACCTTTTTAGCGTAACACAACTACCCGAGTCCGAGATTATTGTTCTTCCAGATTTGCGTTAGGAAAATAATAGTGTTAATTCTGCATCGGAAACGTTAGGTAATTTCCATTCTAACATTCAACTTTAATATTAAATATATAGGTGGGCACAATTACACCTACACATTTAGTTTAAGTATACAAAATTATTCTCGATATATATAAAATATATAAAAATACACATACTTAATTTTGTATATTCATATCTATTATGTAGAGCATTATGAATTACTTACTGGCAATCGTGGCGAAGGTGGTTGCGTAAGTGCCGACGAGAATGAAAAGAGGTATCAAGAACATGCAAAAGAGGCTCACTGAGGTGTAGAGTTGTTCTTGCCAAGGAGCTGTATAAAATCCATATGTAACACACTGGTAAAACTCTTCAATGAAAGGGCCTTTCACAACTCGGAAAATCAGAGCCTGAAAAAGAAGAAAAATACGCAACTTGCTCAAGATACAACTTTCTAAAAATTAGAGATTAAATAATAAGTATACATAAGAAAACAATTATAAATATAAAGCATAACGTATAATGTGATCAATTCTTTATCCAAAATGTATAGAAATATACATATTTTCAATAGACGCATGTTGCTTAATCTTAAAATGTGTGTATGATTAAGCTCCAACATGAATTGAAAAATAAGAAAAATTGGTTAAAGGATGAATTGAGATAGAGAGAAATGTGCAATTAAAATTGTTATATTTTAAAAATATTATATATTAGTTGAATCAAGGCCGTTTTAAAGCATTTTAATTTCAGTTTGGTTTGTTTGTCGCTCAACGGTCATTTTTTTTGCACACGAAGCTTAATTAAACCGGGACATACGGTTTAAAGTGGTTTTCGAACTACGAAAAACATTGACCTCTGAAATGGATATCAATCACACGAACAAAGTGCCCTCTATTCAGCTGCCATTTGGATGATGCAGAGTTTTGAGCTAGTTAGAACTACTTCACAGTAATAAGATATTGATTTTACTTAGCGATTTATAATGTATTCTTCTCCATAGAACAAGTTGCGAATTAAAGTGACGTTTGATACAATTTATAGATGGAGTCTAAATATTAGGCAGGAGTCCTCATATCTTTCTTTATTATTGTAGTTGAGAAGCAGGAATCAAGCAAGATTCTTCTAGATTTGGCCTGCCACCCACAGAGGTATCATTTGAGGTCGCGAACATTGCGACCATGACTTATTTAAAGAACTCTAGCCACCATGAGCGAGCAGGACGGATCTTCGATTGGGTAGGGATTTTTGTATTTTCAGCTAAAGAACTATTTTCAGCTGAAGAACATCTTAATCAACCAGGTCACCGTTGCATTGCCTTCCTAAAACTTTATATTAGCTAAGTAATTGAAACTCGAACAAACAAGCTGTTTAACCCAAAGTAAGAGTTTTAACCATTCGGATTTTAATTTTAACAGCATAAATTGCAATGCAGGGGACTTTATCATAGGTAAGGAACCATATTCATGTGTATCCGTAGAGAAAGCTAGATAAACACTCGAACACTTACACAACAACTGACCATACAAAAGAAACAACATGCAATATTCATGTCTCGTTATTCAACTGATGATGGAATGTTGTAATTTCTTTATCAGGATCCCAATTTGGTTAAGACTTACTGGATAAAAAGTGGGTTCTGAACCATGACAAACAACCATTTTCATGGGGCGTATCAAATACACGAGTTTCTGAACTTACTATAAAACTGAATTGTTAGGACACTACGATAACCCATTTAATTGCGAGCTCGCTAAAATGGGTTTTGTAAGCATAAATGTTTATTTTAATGTAACAATGTAGCATTAAATCAGTCATATCTCTTTTAAGCTTGCAGAATTTCAATAAATGTATCACATGAATGAAATAACTGACTTCTCAGCACAAGGAAATTGAAATGTCAAAGTATAACTACGCAGTATAAATTTATAGAAAAATATGTTGTTGTTGCTTATGAAGCTTTGACAAGTCAAGCTCCCTGTGATATTGGATATGTGAATTTAAGTCAGCAAGGTGCGTCTTCCGTTTAACCAGACAGCTACAAAAATGAAAGTACGACTTTTGCTCTAAACTCCTTCAACACCATAGGATTCACTCCCTCAATTTTGACATTGATCATTACACCTTTGATAACTAACTGCTCAATGACCGACTACAGGACTCTCGATTCCACAGATTTAACGAGTACGTATGTAACATGTACTTCATGTGTTTTTGAGGGCTTGGGAATCAAAGCCTGCTTTTTTGGACGGAAGGCCGATGCCCTAACCACTAGGCCACCACGGCTTCATAAAAAATATAAACATAACTATATAGTCGATTCTCAATTATACCATCATCTATAACATCAACTTTTATAAAGTTTATAATTTTACTGATTATTTGCTCTAAAATCCCAAATAAAAATGTCTGGAGAGTTGTGTTTGAATTTGTATTTTCAAACAGATAACTAATCAATTTTATATTACCATTCAACTCAATCTCAAAGCTTGGTGTTTTTTAATTAGACTCTCATCAAAAATTTCTCATGTTATCATCAAAACGATCTTATATAATTCTTGACAGGAAATTGATTAAAGTGGAATTTTTGTTTTAAAAATTCTGTATATTATTACTATTGCTTTCAACAAATTTATATCTATTTGTTTACATATTTTTCCATGCTTCCATTTTGCTGATGTAAACATGTATCTGCTGATAAATATACTATTTATATTATTGTTATATATTTATCCCTAAATGGCGATTTTTTCTAGACGTGAACGCTAGTTATACAGGGACCCATAGGTTAAAGAGAGTACCAAACCACTAGTAACATCAAAGTTCGAAGTGTGAGAACCTAACACACTAAACATTGAACCGTATACCAGAGTATTAATTATTGCGTTGCTACCTCAGCACCCTAGTTATGGAAAACTGTACATTTAAATAATAATACTATCTTAAAAATACTATTAGAATCTGGGGTCTTGTGTCAACTTAGAGCTTAAGTGCTGATGTTTGGCACTGCAAACAAAACAAACTGTATCGGCCACAATTAAAATATTCAGGCTGTTTATTATTCATTACTTAAAGAAATGGTGTATTATTTAAAGCGTAACTTTATTGGAAGATGCTGGAACAATACTTATTGAAATTTTAATATTTTTAAATTAGCATATCAAGTATATAGATAGTAAGAGTCGAAAATTCGAGTCCCGAATCAGATGCATACGTTTCTGTTTTTCTTACTTTAGCATTCATTGCTCCATCTACCGTAGCCAGAATTGTTTAAGAAAATTGAGGTATTTCTTAAACATATTTCATTGCCGTATAACTCAGTTTATTAATAACTCATGATCAATGTACTGCGTACTTCTCGTCAGTGACAGTAGAGTTAAATAAAATTAGCTCCAAAGCCCATTACGTTGATACATGGGGTTGTTTTGAGATAATTTGTTACTTTTAAGCATAAGTTCTCTACTGTTAAAATTTGAAGAGTTGATTACAGGCATCAAATTTTATTATTTGATTGAAAATAAAAAGTACACGTTTATATAAGTCAAGTAAAAATTAATCTACATTTTCTTAAATTTCACTGCATAAATATCTCAATGAGTATAAAGTTAAAAGTTTCTAAAATTAATTTTACTTTGTTATTGGATAACGATATTAATATTTTACCTTATAAAAAAATAAAAGCTGAGAACACTAGAAAAACAAGTTATTTTTTGGAGCACTTAAATTTTTTGATAAAAACCTTTTTTTAATAATATTAACAGATTTAGAAACATTGGGATGATGTTTAGAAATAATTTAAAACTAATTTTAATCTATTTAATTACTTATTACTTAACTAATTAATATGTTATCAAATATAGGATTCAAAATTTTAAAAATATACAAAATGTTTCGAACATAAATTTTATTAAAATCCACTGGTAAAATATTTCTATTTTTGAATAATTCAGTGATATGGGATTATATTGCGACATTCAAAACGAAAGGCATTTTAAACTGCCTATTTTACATAATAAAGCCAAAATATTCAAAAATGTGAAGTTTACATTCAGCCTATTCTCAGAAGTTCTGTGTAAGTGTTACCAGAGAACTTTTCTTGGTAGAATTTTAGAGGAAAATAGTTTAAGAATACTAAACGAACAATGACGTCAGACAAACTTCAGGTGCTTTCAAATGATAATTCACACATAATATGGAAATACGAATAAGTTGTATAATTAATTCTATAATTTTTAAGTTTTTTAATATCTATTTTAAGCTCAATTAATTAAATTTGACATCATACAACTGGAAGAGAAAATAAAAAGAATTCCATATATATTAAGGTATTTTCACAATACACTACCGAAGTCTTATAGCATGAAAATCTTATTAGACGCTGAGGAATCGATATTCTAAGATGCAAATATAATTGCAACGCTTTATATAGCTTCTGTATCTAAATACTCAAATTTCTTACAATAATAATGACTCCAGGGCAAATACGATGCCATTCCCTTGGGCCCCAAGAAGAAAAGACAGAAAACCAACATAATCAGGCAGGATGATCAAGCGGAAATAAGAAGCGTGTTACTCATCTGCAATTTGGAAACAGTAACTGGTATCAAACCCAGAATTCTCAGAGCCTTTTTAATCTTTTCATAAGGCTGTCATAAGCTATATGTAAATTTATACTCAAACATTTTTCTTATGAAAACTTTCGAATGAAACTTGATGAATGAAGTCGAAATACTTTTATAAGTGTAGTGAGATAAATTTTACGATAAAATCTTGTAAAATATTGTTAAAATCAGATTTGTGATTTTTCTGCCTTTTTTATGTATATCAATTTAATTTCCAAATCAATCACATTTGTGTCAAAAATTCAAATCGTTCTCTCTAAAATTGTGTTAAAAATTTAAAACGTTCCCAATACAGATATATTAAAAATGTGAATCGTTTCCAATACAGTTTAGGTCAAATATTTTTATTGACACAATTGTTTTAGGAACGATTTGTAGACATTTTTTTTTGATATTAGATTAAATTTAGCAAATTCAAATATGAAAATATAACATTTCAGTTATGTAACTTAAATATACCATCCCTTTAAAGTTATTTTATTATTTTATAAATAATTTTAAAAGGATTTTCATTTTTAATCATTAAAAAATACGATTCAATAATTTTCTCTTATTTAAAATTTTTATAATGAGTATGCTACATTTGTTTTCGTTAAAAAAAAGAAACTGGTTATGAGGATGACATCATCATTTTTACTGTTTTACGATTCTTATTATATTCTCTGTTATAGTAAATCAGGATCTGGTGTTCTGATATCTGGGTTGGAAACTAAGTTTCACCGTTTTTATAATTGGAAATACTTTGGGAACGAAATTAAATACTTTGGCTATGACATTAGATACTTTGGGAACGAAATTGTACATCATTCAAAAGAGAGAATATATGTTCTGCCAAAATATATGTTTTGTTGTTACTCAGATACATTTTTTTGTCATTTACAGATTATTAACTTGGAATGTCAAGTTGAGAAGAATGATCATTTTCAACGCCTCTTTCTTTTTGCAATGTAACCAAGATTTGAAGGCCGCAGAAGCTGCACGCGACATTTGTGCTGTGCATGGAGTGGGTTCTGTTGTTGAAAGAACCACCCGTGTTTGACATGCACACTTCAGAAAGCGAAATTTTGACTTCGAAGCTGCATATTGTCCTGGCCATCTAGTAGAGTTCGATGAAGAGCAATTGAACTAAATTTTGCACGAAAATCCAGGTCAAGCAACAAGATAACTGGGAGAGACAATGAATAGCTTCCACACATCTGCATAGAGGCCTCTTCATTCGATGGGCAAAGCTCAAAAGTGTAGAGCATGGGTGCCTCATACTTTAAATGTCACCAACAAATATAAACGAGCCACAATCTCTGCTGGTTGGTTTCCGCGTCATCGTGCAAACCATGGACAAAAGGAATGATTTTTTTTACCGAATTGTTTCTGGTGATGAAACATTTTACCTCTACATGAATGTGAAGCAGAGTAAGGAATAGCTTAGCTCTGGTAAACAAGCGACTCCATTGCGGAATAGGACACTCTTCTGCGTAAAACGATGTTGTGCGTGTGGTAGGATTGGGAAGGGATTCTCCTTTTCGTATTTCCTGAAAGGAACCAAACGATTAAAGCGGCATTCTATGTGCAACAAATGAAGTGAGTCAATACCGCTATTTAAGAGAAAAGCCTATTCGGCAGCATGGTGTTCTTTTGTAGTACGACAACGCCCACCCTCACATCGCCAATGTGACTATGGAAGCCATTCAAATTCATGGCCGGGCAATCCTGCCACCCATACTCTCCCGATTTGGCATCAATGGATTTTCAATTCTTTTGATCCTTTCAAATGCAATTCGGGGAACTTCTTTCAATATTGATGCAGAAATGTGAGCTTGGTTGGATGACATTTTTGATTCTCAAGAAAATTATTTCTACCAAGAGTTATTGAAAAACTTAAACATTGGGAAAACGCTGTAAATAACAATGGAGTATACATTCTTGATTAACTACTTGAACATGTTTATTGAGAAAAATAATCATTTAGCAAAAATTATTATGTATAAAATAATTAAAGAATGAAATCGTGCATAGAATATAAAAAAAATTTGTTTTCTTCAGCCTTTTATACTGCATGTTAATTTTCATGAAAACTTTTTTTCCTTCTTCGACACATCTGTCACATTTAGAAAATGAATCTGGTATTTTTTTTTATTTTTCTCATAAATATAACTACATATATCTTCTAGTCACTCTTTTTCCCTTTTCATAGCATGCATTTCAGGATAGTTGTCAATATCTTCACGTGTTTTCGCAATCTTCATAGTTGATTCAAAATACATATGTTCCTCCTTTGAATTATAAACGCGTTTGTTGATCAGATATGCACATACAATTTCGCTGCTACTGAAAACTGTTTCTGAATATTTTGTGTGCCATTAAAATTAAAATTTTTCCTTTACATGGCAAGTAAATATTAAATTTTATGAATTGAGCAACATTTCATATATTATTTACAAAAGAAATATTTTCATTGGTTATTTTGTCAAGATAACTTCCTTTGAATGTATTATTGAGAGGATTTCAGATTTAAGTGCTTAAGAATTTTTGGATTTTTCCACTATTCTTGATGAAAAAAAAAATTATATTTTATTTTATAGAAAATATTAAATTCAAAAATATTGTATATTTTTACTTTAAAATTTCAATATTATTCCTATAATCAAATATTTGTTAAAGGTTATTTGCAGTTTTTTTCTTTTAAGATGCCCTTAAGCAATAGTAAATATACCAAGGTACACTTGAAAATTACTGTGATTTTTAATGACTATATTTTGTGCTTCGCGAAATTAAAAGTTACGCAATATAAAAAACATTACAGTTAAAGTAAAACATAAAAATTTACAGTATATTTTCTCCCCCCATATTGCACACATTTTTCAAAGATTGCCTCTGATTAGTGGTCAGCGTGGCAGACTGTGGATAGGGAGGTCCTGAGTTGTCCTGGTTCTGGAAGAGAGATGTATTTTTTCTCTCCTCTGTTTTTGTCCTTTCTTTGTGTGAATGGGTAATGAACGATTGCGTGCCCTATAAACGGATACTTATTGCATGTGTGTTATGAGGGTATCAGACTGCACATTAAATTACAGTTCAGTTGGAAAATTAAAGCAGCGCACTCCATATTGTGATCCTAGCTGGCACAAGACAACAACAACAAAGATTGTTAAGTCATTGTTTGCCTTCAAAGGTATAAAATCAGAAATCTAAATTTTCTTAAATACAATTCACGTAAATCGAGATATATAATGCGCTTGTGAAATTCAATAATGACCCATACAATTAGACCTGTGCAGCACCAGTATGGCGATGCATAACATTACAATCTTCAGCAATCTCTCTCACCACTGTGTCGCCGAGCTGGCAGCCGAATAGTTAGCGCTCTTACCTTCGGTTCAACAGTTCGTGGGTTCAAATCCCTCCTTGGGTATGGATGTTTGTAGTGGTTAGGAATCCACTTTAAACCGTAGGTCCCGGTCTAACATTACACTCTTCAGCCCTCGTGAGCAAAAAATGACCGTTGAGAGACAAACAAACCAAACTCACCACAGTGTCACCTGACTTAAATCCAACCATCTTGGTTTAAATAACGAAAATGGGATTCGTTAGAAAACACGATTTGATTTCATCCCATTGTCCAATTCCAATGTTTATCAGATAATTGGTTGTTCAAATACTTGTGTTTTTAAATTAAAGTTAAGCAAATCAATGCATGGTACGAGAGAGTACCATGCATGATGCATAACAGACTGAAGAATCCCTTGTGCTATGGTTCGTGAATGTGCCTGGCATCTAGTACCTTCAAAGGTTTTGAACCAATAGGTTGTGAACAATCACAATCCGTTAAGTTCCCTTTCTTTTCTTCATTAATTTCTTAAATAGCCGTATCGTACATACTGATTCCATCCATCAAGATCTTCGACTTTTTTGTAGGGTAGCCCATGCTCTTCACAGAAAAAAGCCTCGATATGTGCAAAGACAAGGTCCCCCTTCCACCTGCTCCACAGATGACTCTTCAGACACGGACCTTTAATCGCTTATATTTCAACAAACTTTAGCTTTCAATAAGGGATTTCACAACTGAAATGCGTGCATTATTATGCTAATCACAAGGACTTTGCAGCTACACAATAGTTGCACTCACCTTTCGTACATAACTTTTTCTTGTCTTATTTACTCTTATGCTTTTAAATATTCCTCTTTAAGTTTCTTTTATTAATTTCCATCATCCATCCTTATGTTGTCATCTTTCTCTGTAATCGAACTGTAATGTGTTGGGCACTGTGTGACCCAATACAGGACTTTAAGACTCCGCCATTGTATATCTTCCATACTCAATAACGTGCTGGGGGGCGGTGCAAATTGGGGACGAACTTCTGGGCCGTGGATGCTCACGATGGTGATAAGTGGACTAAACCTGAAGAGTACAGTATATCTTTCATATTTTATGTATGGTAGTCCGCAATCCTAACAGGCTATCATTGATCTCCAATGCCTCAGTAGCTTCACATCGCCTTCCCTTAAGATAAACAATGGCAAGAATCATTTACCGCGCATAGTGTTTGGAGGGGTGACCGCATTCACCATCACTGGGTTGCTGGAGCTGCGTTCCTTAATGATGGGCCCACACTCATCTGTGACGCCCAAATTCCTTTCACAAGTTTAGCATGCATGTGGAAAGAAGGACGCCAGCTCAGGTATGAACTCGTCACCTGACTGTAGTTCAAAATAACAAAACACTTGGTGATGGGTGAGTATTAAAAATCCTTAAATCACAGTCGGAGCTTTGTTCCACCACTATGTATGAAAGTATGAGCTATTATTTTACCTCAAAAACGTGTTCGAAAGACGGTCTGTATCTTCTACGATGCATAGTTGTACAGCAGAAAAGAAATAAATACCGTTTTTGAATTTACCCATCACTGTTCTTTTCCTATTGCGCTTACAGAGGTTGCTGCAGTCGCCCGTGATATATACTAATGATTTGCAAATTTAAACACCCCAAGTGCATAGCTCATGATTTGCTGCTTTTTTAAAAGTGTTTGGGGTTTACAATATCAGCAGAGTACGAAATTTATCCCAGTATTTTATTCCTAATTTTTGAAAACGTTTATGCTTTCGAAGTATTTGTTTGCTCTTTCTCCCTTTACAATCTTTTCAATATGGTAGAAAACATTTGTAATACAGAAAGATGTTGTGCGTTAATAACAGTCTTATTTTATCTAATGGTTTCTTTTGCGTTAATTCGCAAAAGAAACCATTAGATAAAGTAAGAAAGATGTATTTTTGAAATTAAAAAATTCTGGCCACTTGATCTGAGTCAATTATAATCCGTAACTTGGATCTGTAAAATCTTCATTTAGAAGTAGTTTTAATCAGCAATTTAATGGAAAATAAGGCATAACGATTATTACTATTCTCATATTCCATAAAGATATTATCACATTTTAAGATTCGAATGCTTTTATTCAGTATTTTACAAAATCTGCAGTTTTGAATTATTTTGTGAATACCTCATTCTGAATTTCGATTAAATGTTTATCTTCTCTTCCCATGGTCACAACCTACTCGCGATGAATATGTGAAAACGCTTATACCAAATTTTGTACTATCCGGAATTTTACAAATTGATTATGAGCATAAGAAATACTAATACTGTCATACTTAATTTAAAATAACCTTTTGTATAGTTTTTTTTGTATAGTTCTTTTTGACACATATTTGTTTCTCTGACACATTTTTTGCATCAATTTCTGTGAAATTTAACTGCGCATTAATACAATAAATAACGTTATAAATATATTAGAAAAATATTATTGTGTTTAATACATAATATAAAATGTAGCTCATATATTTTGTTGGAATTCTTGAAAAAATCTTTAACGACAATATGAAGGACTTACACTTTATGCAAGCTTTCAGATTGAAAGAGAAAAACAATGTTTCATGAATTGATTAAACTTAATTTTCATGATCACTGAAATTTTAATCGATATTTTTCATTAATTATTTCATTGAATAAGTATTCAGTATCTGTAAATAAGCTTGAATTAAGTTGATTACGAAGATTTGTCAATATATATGTAAAATTTCATTATTTAAATTTCACGAATTAAATCAACTTTGTTGAACAAGTTTAACTTATATTTGATAATTAAAAGCTTGAATCCCGATTTTTTTAAATCATAGAATATTTACTTTCAAATGCAGTAATTTAGATTGCACTTCTTAAAATCAACATATTGATTTTTTTTAACAAAATTTAAGCAGCATATCTTACGTATCTTCTTTAATCTTACGTATTATACAAAATTCCTATTTTAAATATAAATAAAACATTTCCTTTCAAAATTACCACTCACCAGCACCTCCTTGATTTATAATTTAATAAATGTTTCATAATTTTTGTTTGGAATTTCTATTTTTATCTATTTTTAACAAAGTGTTTTCCTAATAAAATTTAAAATTTTAAGTTTTGGTTGAGATTTATTCTTTAAGAAAATGTTTTTTTAACATACTTGAAAAATGGTTCTTTGGCTATATGTTATTTTCATTCATAAAAAACCGAATACATTCATTTCAGATCTTATGTTTCAGTAAATATTACTATACATTTAATGCTAGCGTCGTTGTAGCACACTGGTTAGAGTATCGGCTTTCCGATGCCGTAACCCCAAAGAGCTGAGTTCGATTCCCAATGTCGCCAAAGACCCACCGAATACTTGCGATATACGTGCTCTGTGGAATCGGAAATCCTGTGATCGGTTCTTAAGCCGTTACCATGTATTTAATGATCTGGGAAAATTCCTTATCCCCCTCCATATCAAAGTCAAATTTGAGGGAGTATATCCTCTGTTGATGCCATCTATTGGAGGAATCTCAGCGCAAAGTCGTACTTTCACCGTCGTGGTACTTTGGTTAAATAAAAGACGCACCCTTCTGGCTTAAAATAGCATGACCGTCGGTTATCGAGCTTGGCTTGTCCATGTGTCATAAATAACAACAGTGCAATAAATGCTTATCTGTAAAATAATACAGCTATAAAATAATTAACTTAATTATAATAGTGGTCGACTATGATTCTCGTTTTTTACGAAAATAATTATAATAGTTTATTTTCAATAATTGAATTTGAATTAAGATGATACTTGGTGATGTAATTTTCTTTCTTTGGTCAATAAACGTTTTTTGAAAACTGTGAGTTTTTTATCATTTGTTTTCCCTTTTCTTTTTAAAATTTCTGTTGCTTGGTTATTAGGATATTTCCCATTTCAAGCACTACAAGAGGTGAGAGAAAGAGATGTCTCCTAAAAAGAAGTAATAACTTATATAGCTGGGCGCCCAGGGTATGTGCCATCGTGGCTCGCGAATGTGGGTGGATCTTCGTAATTTAGAAGCAGGGACCAAGCAGAAGACCTCCGACTTGGACTGCCACCACCAGGGGTATCCTTTCTCAGCTTTCAAAAGTATATTTGGGTTTTAAATACATTTGAAAAATGCTCTAATTTTTATTTTTTGTTTTAAATTCAGAAAAATAATTTTATTTTAGACATTGAAATTAGTAAGGTAAACATATGTCTTTCAAAGAATGTATATTGAACAAAGAAATCCGTTTATGTTCAACCTGTGCAGATTTATCCACATTAAATGACATAAGCATTTCGTAAAACTCCTGAAAATAAATTTATATTCTTTACTTGTTCAATTTCTTAGAAAATACTATTAAAGCTTGAGGAACAATTTTATTCTTAAAAACGCATATTAATGCGTAAAAAAAGCATCTTCGCCTCTTTCATTAATAGATCTAGAAAAAAAATTATGCACAATGTTTTTAAGCAAATATGAATCGTCATCAAATTCAGCATAAGTATCATCTCTTTTATTCAAAACACTCTTCTTATTTCTCTACTTCCTGTAAGTGTTTTGGAGATAAAGTAATTGGATAGATATATTGCTGAATATTAGATAAATAAAATAAAATTAATTGATTTTTAAATTGAAAACCAGATTTATACGGCTTGAGTGGAATTAACAGATGATAAAAAAGAATAAAAATGCATAAATTTGAAGTGACTGACCTATTAAGACTTTTTGAAATAAAAATTAAATTAATGAGGGCCTTTCGAATTGAATTGAATACTTCAAGTTTCTGCAGCAAAACGAATAAAAAACGAAATGCATATTTAACGCTTATTCGATTACATTTAATGTGTTAGTCGCATCAGAGAAAAATAAATACCTGAGAATATATTGATGAAAATCATAAAACGCATTTTTTTAAAAATATGTTTAAGTAGAAATAAATTTATCAAAATAATTATATTAATTGAATTTAATTATGGATTATATGTATCAATATGAAATGAAATTAATGTTTCAACATAATGAAATTAAAATATATATCAATGCGGAATAATTAAATTAAATAAATTTATGAATCTCATATTGATACATTTTTACTTTAGAAAAAAATATTGACGAAGAAAATATACACAATGTGTCTTTATTAGAGAGAGAGTATTCAGTATATTAATATACTTTATTTTAAATATTTTTACTCTCCAAATAGCATGATTATTCAGAATACAATGGTATTAGATGCTGAAAGTAAAGTGAGTTAAAATATTTTGATTCCAAAAGCCAGATAGTGTTGATATTTATTTTATTTTGTCCTTTTTAACATTTAAAATAAGTATTTTTCATCTAAATATAAAAGGTGATTTTTTTAATTTACTGAAAAAAATTGCTCAAAACGGTAACAAGGTACAATGAATTGATAAATTTGAAGATTCAAATTATTTATCCAGTTAAATTTTATACAATGCTGTTTACTATTTAAACATTTCAAGCTGTAATAATTACACACAATATATTTTAAGAAAATTAATTTTTATTCCTTTAGTTTTAATAAAATTTTTAAGTTAGATTATAGTATGTGACCTCAGTTACTTTAAAGTATCATATTTCAATAATTATTAGCAATTAAAAAATACCGTTTGGCAAGTAAAATCGACCTGTCACAATATTGTAGAATATTGAGTCCTTCACAATCAGATATTTTTATTCTTACATTAGGTTTTTGGAGACAAAATCCCTGTGTGGGGGGTGCATACTCTTTGAAATGACAGCTTAAAGTGATAAGATTTATGTATCTTAGAGGAGCTCTATTTCAAATTTTCCAAAAGAGAAGCTTTACTAACGTTACTTTCAGCAAGACAGCGCACCATGCCACAGAACATAACATGATTGTCCCGTGTGCATGATGTGTTTACACCTGAGAAACTTATACGCAAAACCTGATGGTCTCCTCGTTCACATGACTTGTCCATTTGTAACATTTACTTGTGGGAATTGTTGAAAATTGGAACTTTAGTAATAACATTACCAAAGAACACTGCCTCACCCGAAGGTATACCGTGGAGAACGTCGTCGGAGAGTAATCCTGTACGGTACCCAGGCTCAGCACTTGGCCAGGGCGTGTAAGAAGAACTCCTTAAGTGGTAGACTGTCCAAACCACACGAGGGGACAAAAGGGCGTTCTGTTGAGACTCACTGTGGCTGGAAGAGGGTCGGATGGCCTTAATTGAGCAAGAAACTGTACAAAACATATATATATATACAGATACAGGCAAGTTTACAGAGGGTATTTACATATGTACAAAGGAAAGAGGAGGTGGATGTTAGTCAGTGAGCTGTAGGAGGAGTTGCAGAATTTCCTCGGCACCTTCCCTGAATTCTATGAGAGGGAGGGGCTGCTGGAAATTCTTGGGAAAGGTCATTTCCCGAATGTAGGAGTAGCGGCTATAGTGGAGGAGAAGGTGTTCCGGATCTTGTACATCGCCGTCATGTGGGCAGACATCTGAACGCCCGTGGAATCTGCTGCGATGGGTTGTGAGGATTGTTAAAGTGAACGGGAAAAATCATATTTCATATATTAAATTTTAATTTATGCATTGAATTTAAGAGAAAGTTTTATGTGTGCCGCACTCTGTACTAAATTTTAACAACTTGTAATTTTTTTCCAGTTGGAAAAGTCTTAAATTCTTCCAATTAACTTCTTTTTACTATGCAAAGACTTCTCCAAATAGTTTCATTAATTTTTACAATTTTAAAGAGAAATTTTCTTCATTCATTTCAGTAAAATATTACCAAAGGACATTTTTTTATTCCCCACTAAATTTATTCTCAATCTTAATTAGAAAAAATAAAAACTCCAAATTGAAAGCTAATTTTTCAAAATTTTCAATAATAAATAAAATGAACTGACTATGATAATGCTTCCTTTACTACATTTCTGATGTACCCCCAAATGCTAGAAGTAAGTTAAATGGTAATAAAATGTGTGTTTTGTAAATAATTTTTTCACTAAATGAATTTACGAACTATGTTTTTAAAAATATAAAATTGAAGTTCTAAAAATTATTGTTTTAAATAATAATTACAAAGTAGAGGGTGTCATTTTCGAAAATCTTCATGCTATGTATTGTCATTTTAACATCTAGAGAATCATTACTATTTGGGAGGCATTTTCATAGACAGTGGGCTAAATCACGCGTCACTATGGAGAAAACCCTGAAAGATTTTAGCCGCTCACTCCGCAGCAAAGGACGCAAGAGCAACGTCTCTCTCCTTTTGATAGGTAGTGGCTAAAATCGAACTCAGAACACTTTGATCTCAGGAGTGGAGTAACTAGATTAAAATAAATTCTGCAAAAGTGCCGGAAGATGGTTGACCAGCTAGCATTCCTGACTTCTAAACTTTGGTCATGGGTTCGAATCCTGGTTCTGGCATGAATGTTGTCCTTTCTCTGTGTTTTCTCTTTCTTTGTTCTGAGATGATGAATGAATGTAGGTCACCCAATAAACAGGTTTGTAATGGAGTGACGTGGATAAAATGATTCTCCCCTAAGTTCGAAGATGTCCACTGGGTAAAAATAAATGGGTAGAAATTTCCAGTCATGTTGTAGTGAAAAGTTAGACACAAAATGCTTACCATTTGAGAAAAAAAAAACTCTAAAAGCATTCAGTTTTCTTTGTCCAGTTCTAATATGTATATTTAAGTTCAAGATTTTTGCAAGTTAAACTATATTGTTGATTTAAATTTCATAACAAGCCTTTACTTTTCAGAATCTACTTTTCCTTAAAAAATTTTACATTCACTAAGCAAAAATAAGGAACTATTTTAGAAATATTCTCTGAGATTTTTGTGGCCTAAATTACTACTACGCTCATATTACAACAAAATGGCCCCGCCTATTTAAGCAATAAATCATCTTAAAGTATAGAATATCCCAAACAGTTGAGTAATCAATAATCTTATAGAAAGAAGCGGCGTCGGTATCCAGTCGCTTTTAAGCAAAATGAAATGTGCATAAATTTATGAACTGTTCTTTTTTAAATTTCTCACGCTTTGCCTATATTTTATGGGAATGTTTAGATTTAAGACACTATATGTTTCGATTGAAATAAATTTTTAATATTTTCTTAATAAATACAGAACTTTTTAAACACATTTATTATAATAATTATTGCTTAAGATTCATTTAATAAAAAAGGAAAATAATTGTTTCTTATTTCATCACAATTTTTGATACTCGTAAAGAAATGAACAAAACGAAATTTTATTCAGATATTCATTCAAGTGAATAACCATTTGTGATTATTTTATGCACAATTGGGAAATAATTATCATCAAAAATAATTATTATATTATAACTATAATATTCAGTTTTACTTACTCAAATATATATAAATATTTCCAGTTCAAAAATAAACTTTATTCAAAAATTATGGATTATAGTGATTAAAACTAGTGAAGAAGTGCTATTCAATTCGCAATATGCTGGCGCTGGATGGTGAACTCTTCGCCACAACAAGACCGGGAACTGCTAATGATTTCCAGTTCCCCGGTGGGTGTCTTAGAATCGTCGAACAGCCACATAACTCCAAGACAAACCCGTTCAGTGTAGGCCACATTCATACATCTCGAAAGAATGGACCAGGAAACACACACAAATATAAAGGAATATTCCTGGCCAATCTGGGATTCAAACCCAGATCCAACAACTTTTTAATCAGGGACGGTTCATACTCAGCCATTGACAGGCATAGATCATTATCATTTAATTAAAGATAATAATTTTTATGAAAATTACAATATTATAATAGGTTTGAACATTCTCCACATACTGATCTCAAAAAGTATGTTTTATTGACAGTAGAATGAATTCATATATCACAAGGGTATAAAACTCTAAATATTCTCAAGAACTTACATCAAAGATTGAGAAATGCAAAAATGAATTAATTATCTTCCATATTTCAGGAGCAATTGGAAAAGAGCCCGAGTTCTACCACACACACACACTCTCTTTAAAACATAATCTTACCCTTTGGCTTGTGCTACAACCTCATTGAACATATAATAAAATGCTTTAAATATAACGTATCTTAATTTTTTTCAATTATTAAAATGTTACTGAAATCTTCATAATAGTATTTTTAAACTGTAATCTGAATACAGAGTTCCTAAAAAATGTAATTAATTGTATAGGTTGTCTTTGTTATAAACTACCGGTGTTCTGTGTTATATTCTAAGCACATTAAGCAATTATGTTGTATTCAATATATAAGATTCAGAGTAACCCTTCAATGCTCAGGGGCTTATTGGGTGAATGCAGCAAAGAAAAACGGTGAGACATCTTAGGGTGAGCTCTAAGTTTGCTTTTCTGGTATTAGTAAAACAAGACACTTTACTCATACATTAGAAAAAAAATACCTAAAGAGAACTAGGATCCCCCCCCTCTCCACTAAGAAGCTCCACCAAACGGAAAAAAAATATTGTAATCCAAGTCGGAAAACTTACAAATGAGCAGTTAATGAGCATTATTGAGAAATATCCCATATTAATTTGAATAAAATACAGTATTAGCTGCATTGTGATTGGAACACAATTTTTTTTTTATTTATTCCTAAGTTATTGCCATATGTATCCATATTTAAGTAAAATTATATTTATATCTTTCCCGCATAGTTGAAGAAAATTTAACTTCAATTTTATTGAATATATATATATATGAATCGCAATGTAAGAGTAATATTTTCAAATAAATGTAACTGTTATCACATTATAATAGATTTATACACCAAAAATAACCTGAATTATTATTTTCTTAATAGGAAAAAATGATTTTATTTTTAAAATGCATTAGGTTAGTGTTTCTATCGTCTATCATGCATTTTTATAACTTTAAATCTTTTATAATGCAATATTAGAATTATTATAATACATTACCACACATAATTACGTTTGAGAAACTATTAAAATGGCATTTGGAATGGAGCTAATAATAAGCTATTATCATATTTTTAACAGTAAATGACATTATATACTGTCTACAAACTGCATAAATATTTTACGAATTCGCGTGTTTTATTAACAATAGTTATCAAAATAAAAATTTACAAGCAAATGAACTATTATGTATTCCACTCAAAGACGTATGCAAATGCGCAATTTTCTCTGAATTAAGCAACTATTTAAAACTAATAAAACACAGTAAAGATAATTATTAAAAAATGGTAGCTATAAATATTTTTATCGAAATTACTGTTGGAATTTATCTAATTATTAACGTTATAAAAATTGCAACCTATATCATTTCAATGGAGTTTAATTTTTACCTGAAATATTAATAATTGAATTATTATTAAATTAAACTTTATTAAAATATTCTGCAACATGTTTAAATATATATATATATATATATATATATATATATATACACACACACAAGTGTGTGTGTGAGAGAGAAAGAGAGACATTAGACTAAATACAACAAAAATAAATACAGTATAAAATATCATTTTGAGTTAAGAAGTCTATCAAATTTGTGCATTTTGCTTAGTTTTTACTCTAATTATTGCATAAAAATTGTGGTCGTATCTAAAACGGAAATCCTAATTCTGACACAAATTTTTATTAACAGTTTCACCTTTCTTAGTATTTCATTCGATAATTTAGAATAGTTTGACTTTACTTTTAAAAATATTTTAAGATGCAAAATATTTCCAAGAATATAGACTATTTTTGTCCTTTAAAATAGGAAACTCATTTTATATCTTTCGATGAACTTTGAATTTAAAATACTGAAATTTTAAATTATATTCTCCAAGAAAATAATATTGGACAGTGTAATTTGAATATCTTTTCAGCCAACTCTCTTAAGCAGGGAAAACAATTTTAATAGAATAATATGAAAAAAAGGATGAATTTTTTAATTTTTGAAATCGGGTGTTTATAATTTTGTGATTTTGAAATTGGTCTTAGAATTATATTTAGTTTTAAGAATTATATTGTCAAAACTGCATGCATTTCTTTCAATCTTTTTAATAAATACACATGAAAATTAAGTGCAAAATAGACAATTTTAGTTAATATAATTGTTATGTTTATTAATTGTTTTTTTACCAAATAGAGTATCATATGCATTTGTAAAAACAGCTGCTCATCTAAATGTTCAATTCTATTATCAAACAGGGACTTATAATTTATCATTTATTTATTTATCTATGACATTTAATTTTTAACCAAGCATTAGATAATTAAGAATTTAAATTAAATATTGATAATGGTTTAAAATGGTTAAAGTTCATATATATGTAAAAGCATTTTATTAAAAATTCAAACATTTTTCTATTATTGAAAACATGTTATAACTTGAAATACTAAGGTAATTCTCTCCGGAAAAGGAAACCAACTATTAAGCACATAACTTTTTAAGCGTTTTGTAATCACAAAATTCTTTATGTTTTAAACTATATCATTACTCAGAAAAAAATATTGTTATCTACCATTTTTGAAAACTTTATAATATGAAATAGGAATTTTTTTATTTTGTTATTCTATCAGGCATTACAATTTACAGAATCCAAGCGAAAAATGAAGGAAAGTTCATTTCTTTTTCTCTATATAGAGACACTGGAAAAGGTGAAAGTAAAAAGTAGAAACTCAATAAAAATAGAGAGTAATGGGAAAAAAATCTAGATTAGGAAGATAATTCTTAGAAACACAGAAATTATAGAGAATGATTGATTCGATTGATTGAAATAAATTATATGGATTGATGGATTTTTATGTCTATTTCTTATGGCTTCTTGGCTTTCTGCTTTTCCGGTTGCTCTACTTCATCAAAGAAAGCTTCATTTTTTGGCTTTTTTTGAACATGACAAAAGCAGGCAAACAGCTGAACGCACCAATTGTTTCTTGACGTCGGAAAACAGTTTATTAGATTTATATTAGATTGCAATACTTATTCTTTTGAAAATAACTAGCGTTTCAGAATTTGTTGAAATAAATTGATATTTTATTATTTGGGTAATTTGAATAAATATTAATTTTTTCTTTGTTCCTGACAATTATCTAAAGTATATTGCGTCAAATTTTTCATTTCTGTGCCTAACTAAAATGGAGATTGTTAACAAGAGTCATGAAACATTATTGAAAATAAAAAATAGATTTCTTGGGTTTACCAAATTAGAAAATTTTCAAACTAATAGATTTTTTTTTTTCAATATATCCCTATATACTGTTGCGCTTTCACTTTTTTCTTCAAAACTTAGGCAGGTTGGGGAAACAAATGATAGATTCTTTTTTTAAAAGTAAAATAAATCATATATTTTGTCATAGATGTCTGATATATACACAAGTATTGTACATAATAATATTCTTTTAAAATTCAATTTATAGTTTATCAGATTAATTTTGATGGCTAAGTGTATAAGAATGCAGTGTTTAGCAAAAAATGATAAACTATTTACTGAAATTATAAAATTTATAACGCTTCTTAAATGCACATCTTATAATGCAATCTTATATTTATAAATTTACAAAAAGTTTAAATATTTTCCATTTAATCTGTCACATTTTAGAAATTAAATTACTAAAAATACTATGTTAAATATTTAGGTTAAGCAATATTGTTTTTTCGATACTTCTATCTTTAAGCATTTAACAAATAACGATACAATTTATATCAATTGATGTATCGTTATTTGTTAAATGCTTATGAATCAATTGTCTTATTTAGCTTATTAACGTTTTAATCAGAATCAAGTTTCTTATTTACAATTCTAAGGTTAAACACCAAACAAATTCTTAGTCTTCTGCTGATTACCATTGTATTAATATATTATATATATATATATATATATATATATATATATATATATTAGTTTATGAAACAAAAAATAAGTTTGATTAAGTGACCAAAGGTGAACTGTTTTTTGTATTAAAAATCTAAAATGAAAACCCACTTTAATGTGAAAGATAGTTACATAAGCTTATGATTTACTTGGGTTTGATTAAAAATGCATTTTGAATTTCAAATTTATTGTTATATTCTCACAGTTGAAGCTCGATCTCTTTGAAAAACGATCTTTGCATATCATCTTACCTTATTTAAGAATCCTGAATTCTTAGGATAAAGAGGGGAATATTTCTTGAACTTGCTCCTAAATGTGTTCAAAAATATTGTGAAAAATGTATAGTTAAAACTTTATGAATTTTTTAAACTTAAAACTTTATAACTTCTTACACGCTACATATATAAAAACTATTTCATAATAATACCCCATAAAATGTATGTGGTTATTTGTCAATGAAATTGTGAAAGAAAGTTATTGATACTTTAATGAATCGGCTTATCGATGTGTGTGTGTGTGTGTTTTTGTTTATAATTAATAATTAAATCTAATTTCTTATTTAGTCATCACAATTTTAATTTCAATTAATTTACATATTTCCTTTATCTTGTTTTCTTACGCTTTTCTGCTAATTTACAATAAAAGAAATATGCGTTCAATTTTAATGAACCAGCTTATGATTATTTACAATTTCATTTATTAAATTGCCGATTTCATGTCGAGTTGTGTAAAAACATGTCATGGACTCTTTTAGAAGAAATTTCTACAGCTTAAAAGTTATTTTATTTGTTAAAAAAGATTACAAAGTAATTATTAACTTCTAGAAATACAGAATAAGTACTTTCACATAAAGCTGTCGTTTGCATGAGGCACAGAGAACTATCTCCAAAGTAAATATAAGCGCAAAATACATTAAACTAAACAAATACTTACTAGTAAACCAGTCAGAATATCTAAATATAATTCCATTTTTTTAGATAAAAATTTTATAAATTTATTTTATATAAGGTGTTAAAAATCTGAACATTATGTTTCCCATTTTCTCATCTGTACCAGAACACATGAAAATAATAAGTTAGTATATCAGCTATTTATAATTGAATATACTTTCAATATTTAAGCAAGCGTTTTTTATTTATATTTAATAGCAGATTATACATGGTAATATGTATCATATATTTTATAAACAGAAAATGTTTATTTCTATGGTTTTATTACGTTTTCTTTATAATATTTCATTCTACCTAGTGGAAGATTTTTAAATGAATTTTCAGATTTGAATGAAATAATTACCATTTTATTAAAATATCTATGTTGCCAAGATTTTGCTGTAAAGAATTCTGTTAATAGTAGCAGAAAATGTTGAGTTTAATTTAGAACTTCCTATATACAAAACATATAAATGAAATGAATTCATGATTAATCTTATGAAATGTGTTTAAATCAGGTTATATTATGAAATAATTAATTATATTTTTTAATAAACATAAATCAATATTTCCTATATAGAGAGAAGTCTTATACATACACAATCATAAATTTCTCCTAGAGAAGTATCTTCATTTTTCTCATGGCAATTCAACATAGAAGAGATATATTTACGGTAGGATATTTACTCTGCCACTGCGTCGTTTATTACTCTAGAGGTTTAACAGAAGAGCATGATAATGGAAGAAATGTACATATTTCTTTCGATATTTGTCGGGTTTTGGGGAAACTGTACGTTATATATTCCCTTCTAAGTTCCTCAAGGGAATTATACTGGCGATATTTCACTATCGATCGCCTTCTGCGATTTGTAAAATGTAATAAACAAATTGAATATTGTAAAACTAAAAATGTAAACTCAATTTAATTTCATTAAGTTATCCTAAATGAACTGTTCTAAGACTTAGTTCTGATTGAGATGATTGATGTGAATGAGTGAGAAATTTCCAGTTCAGCTAATTATATATGATATGAGTACGGAACATTTGTTATTAATTTTTTACAATAATTAGTTTATTAATCTTGTTAACTTTTTTCATTCTGAAGAATTGTTTACTTTTCTGTGTGTAATCAGTTAATAGAAACTTAGTATCTTTACTTAAATGTGTTTATAAGAAAATATATACATAAAGTCACGTCATATAATTTCTATGAATTTCATAATAAGGAAAATTTTAAATTTCACTAAAAAGTAACATTTTTTATCGATTTATTTCCTATTTCCCAGTTTCTCCATTCGTCAGAAGCTAATTTTTTAAAAAAATATTATATAACTTTTTATTCTATGCAGTTCTTTTATGAAATATTTTGTTATGTCAACCATAAAAAACCTGAACAGAAATCCCGCGTCCGCTGAACGGTGATAATTTGCATGCGGTCACAGTTAGGAGGACGCTCTATTGAATATATTACAGTAATTTTTGTTTTAAAATTGTAAGTTTAATAGATATTTCAATATTCATATACTTTACAAATAAATTGTACAAAGAAAGATTAAAGCATTAATAAATAAAACATAGATTATTTAGCAATTAATTGTTAAAAATATTTTGCACGTTTATTAAAAATGGTTACGTTTCGATAAATGCAAAGTTTTAAAACAATATATGTATTTCCTACACATTTAAATAATTTAAGTAAACCATCAAATATGCATCTAAATAGTTTAAATAGGAATACATATATACTGATTATATTTAAGGTAAATAATAATACAGTAATGCTTTGTATGCGTGTTTCATAGAATTAAACCAATTAACTACATTTTGAGTATGAATTTTTCATCAGTTAAATTACAACACATGCAAAGTAATGTTATATACGTCACAGCCTCAGGTCCCTTTAACAAGAACGATTTCTTATTAAATTAAAAACGTCAATAAAATTTCAAAATTTTGGATATTTTTCAAATTTACTCAATAAAATGGTACATTCAGTTTATCCTCTAGTATCCTCAATATAAGAATAGTTTTGATTATAAGTGTATATAATTAGTAAACTTCGTGTATTTTCAACTCTATATTTTTATACAACACAACTTTTTATATTCAAACGGTAATTAATTTTCTCAAGGGCTTAATAATATAAAACTTATATTACTTTAGCTGATTTAAGAATCATCACAAATATGATAAATATGCATTTTAATTTTAAAATAAAATAATTATTCGTCATTTAATGATATATATTTTTATAACAGACAGGGTTCAAATAACTTGAAAATACATGGAGAATTATCTTTAATAATATTATATATATAATTAATTAAAGATGGGAGAAGAAAATTTAAGTGTAATTATTATTTTTCAAAATAATTTGCATGCCATTAAAAATGCATGTAAAAATCTTCAAGGATAATTTTTTAAGAAATTTCATAATTTCTCCACCCTATTTTTTTTAAAAAAAACTGGTACTTAATAAGCATTTTGTAATATGTTAAAAATGCTATTTCATCAGTTTCTGAATTTATTATTTTTCGTTCATGAATTCAAACAGGTTCATTTTTTTTAAAATCAGCTGAGGGAAAAGTATACTTTAGTGTGCCTCTTGGAAAAATTGTCAATAATTTTTTTTGTTCAAATGTATTTCTGTGTATTTTTATAGAAACAATATGTCACTGAAAACACGTTGGTATGAATCACAATAAAATAATTATATAAATTTTACAAATGCTTTAAAAGGTAAAAATGAGATTTGTAGACAGTGAAAACTAATAGGAAACAAAGTAATTATAAGTGAAAACAAATATATTTATTTAGAACTAGCTCGATTTCTCACATTTTTTTTAAATTAAACAAAATTTTCGAACTAGTCTTCGAGCGTGGTAGAAACAAAATGGCGTTTAGAACACGCGAAATGAATCGATATTAAAAAATTACACACGTTTTACAAATGCGTTTAAGCTTAAAATTAGTATGAATCCACAAAAATGGTATGATAAAAAAAGAAATATAGGCTTTCTAATTGTACTAAAACAAAAATAAGATGCAAGATGCCGAAAATATTAAGGTTGCCAGAAATAAACAGTCATCGATAACAATAAATCTTAAAATTGGCGAAACATTATGATGCGCTCTAAAGTATAGACCACCCATCAGATAAACAATAGCCACTTTCGAAACATATCTTAATATATTATGTTTAATATTGTTGTCAGATGTCAATTCAAGGTTCAGGCTATGATAGCAATCAAAATAACACAAGAATCACGTTGAACGTCCGTGACGGATATTTCAAAACATGTGGATTTTATCCTTCATCTTTTTCCGAGGGCGCTTCTTCCTCAAGCACAAATTCCAGAAGCTCCTTTCGACGAGTTTCATTTGCAAAGAATATCTTGATGGACGTGAAAGATCCTTTTAATGAACACATCATAATACATCTCGATAGCCACTTCCTGCCACAGTTATTTTAAATTCAAATATTTGAAAACATAAAGTAACATGTGCATTGCTTGATGACGACTTAGTGGAAAGTTTTCATGAATAATATGGAAAAAGGATTTGAAAATTTTGAGGACTGCGTGACGTAAAGTTAACAGTTAAAGATTTTTCTAATTCAATACATGAATTAGTATAATAAAAATTAAATATATAAAACAATTATTTAATATATATATATATATATATATATATATATATATATATATATATATATATATATATATATATATATATATATATACAATATTTTATTGAATTGTTTAAAATCATAATTTTATCGGAACTTAAAACATCTAGATTTTCAAATTTTTTATGCTTTTAATCAAAACATTTGCAAGCACAGGAATCGTAAACATAATCAAAAATAATTTAATAATATTTAATATAGAGAAATTGATACAAAAAACTGGAAATTATATAACTTTGTAAGTTTTTCTTTGAAAAGTAAATCACGTGTGATCAATTGTTTTAAAATGTTATCCTTTGTTAAGGATAAAATTATTTCATAAAAGAATGGATATTTAGTACCAAAAAAAGTCTTTTTAGTACAGAAATTATGATCTCAAAACCTAATTAATAAAAATAATATCTGCTTTAACTCAGTATTCATAAAAATTTAATGAATTAAAGTAGAATAGGTGAGTACTTTGATATCTAAAGATATTAATAATGGTAACATATAATATATACCAAAGCTGTTATTTGAAATATATCTAAAGTTGTATTGAATTCATAATAGTTATCAACTCCCCTTCATATTTTTTCATGATATATTATTATTTATGATAAATACTGTGCAGCTAATAAGAAAATTTCAGCGCACCGCATAATAACAGCCCAGCTGGCACACGACCACAACAACAATAAGAAAATTTCGTTTATTTGAGATACCTAATGGTAAAAACAATATTTCATTTGAAAATGCTTACTTGCATAAAATTTCTTTTGATTTCATCAATGTGAATTCTCAAATTAGCTTTTTTCAGATTGTTCAACATTTAGTTATGGATTAGATTTCAGAATATTTATAAAAATATTGATATTTATTTATAAGTTTCATGACTTGCAATGAATCATGAAAAGAAGAATTATTTTTAGAATCACACGCAAAATAATGATTATTACTCAAAGATGATTAAATAAAGTGAAAGCAGTGACAAGAATTGTAAAATATTCACAGGCACTGGTAAATCTTAACTCTAATTTAATAAACCAAAATTTCTAATCATATAGTCACAGAAACGCCTATTATTTTTCACAAGTAGTATTCCTAAATAAATGACTCTGTTTCTTCTTAAATTTAGGAACATCAGCTGAAACATAATTACACTACTGGCCATTAAAATTGCTACACCAAGAAGGCGACATGCTACAGACGTGAAATTTATACGAAAGGAAGAAGGTGCTGTGATATGCAAATGATTAGCTTTTCAGCGCATTCACACAAAGCAGGTGCCAGTAGCGACACCTACATTGTGTTGAAATGAGGAAATTGTTCAGCCGGTTCCTCATACACAAATTGCATTTGAACGTTGTTGCCTGGTGAAAAGTTGTTGTGATGCCTCGTGTAAGAAGGAGAAATGCGAACCAGCACGTTTCTGACTTCGATAAAGGTCGAAATGTAGCGTACCGGGATAGCGGTTTATCTTATCGCAGTATTGCTGCTCCATCGGTTGAGATCCAATGACTGTTAGCAGAATATGGAATCGATGGATTCAGGACGGTAATACGGAACGTCATGCGGGATCTCAACGGCCACCTATCACTAGCAGCCGAGAAGACAGGCATATTATCAGGATCGTGCAACCACGTCACGAGCCGTGAGTCAAGAAACGGGGTCGTTTGGAAGACAACAAGTGTCTGCACGAACAGTTCGATGACGTATGCAACAGCATGGACTCTCAGCTCGGAGACCATGGCTGCGGCTTCCCTAGACGCTGCGTCATAGACAAGAGTGCCTTCAATGGTGTGATCAACGGCGAACCTGGGCTCACGAATGGCGAGACGTCATCTTTTCAGACGAATACAGGTTCTGTGTACAGCATCATGATGGTCGCATCCGTGTTTGGCGGCATCGTGGTGAACGCACACTGCCAGCGTGCATTCATCATCGTCATACTGGCCCATCACCTGGCGTGATGGTATGGTGTGTTGCCCTGGTACAGCACGTTCTCCAGATCTTTTACCAATAGAAAACGTCTGGTCAATGGTTGCCGAGCGGCTGGCTCGTCACCAAACGCCAGTCACTACAGTTGACGGACTGTGGCATCGTGTTGAAGCTGCATGGGCATCTGTACCTGTACATGCAATCCAATCTCTGTTTGACTCAAAGCCCAGGCGTATAACTGCTGCCAGAGGTGGTTGTTGTGGGTACTGTTTTCTCAGGATGTATCCAGCCAAATTTTTTAAAAATTTAATCACTTGTTATTTCTAGTATGATATATTTGTCCAATAAATATCATTTTGTTATCTGCATTTCTTCCTGGTGTAGAAAATTTAATGGTCAGTAGTGTATTTATAGTTTAAGAATTTCAACAGACATAACTTATTTCCTTAATGTGTTATTCAGTCATCATTTGTGATATTGCGTATTAACTCTCTAAATATCAGAATTGATGCTATTTTTTTTTATTTGGGAAAACAAAAATATCTCCCTGTGCTCCAAGTAATACCACACAGGGCCCGAAGGTACAACAAATGCACTACATAACTAATCCAAATAAATCATGAGATGAAAAAATAATAATAAAAGAAGGCAGAGAGAAAAAAAGAGATATAAAAATAAAAAAGTAGTTAGATAACAGCATGGATAAATTTTTTAAAAAATTCAAAATTCTCTTTCTTTACTAGGTCTATTAAGATCGGGGGCCACTTGTTATTTAAGTCTTTGCAAAGCTGGTTCCTTTCTTCTGAAACAGATGGACATTCAAGAAGAATGTGAGACGGGTTGTCACTCCCAGAGTTGCACATGCACAGCTCACTGTTTTTAATGTTGAAACGGTGAAGATAGCTATTGAATTTCCCATGTCCAGTGAGGAATTGTGTGATTTTAAAGTCAGTGTAGAACCAAAAGTTCTTAACTCTGATGGGAACTGATGGTAAAAAAGATTTTGCCCACTTACAATTAGGCGAGGAAACAAAACCCGAGTTCCATTCTGTGATTATCTTCTTTTTGGCAGTGATTTTGAAAAAAGACTTTGGTAAGCTGGTATCCAGTTTATTTGGAAGTGAAAGAGAAGATTTGGCCAAGAAATCCGCTCTTTCATTTCCATACACACCACTATGACCCTTGACATGAGAGAAAGTGAAGGAAATATTTTTGATAATACACATATTAATGGAAGTCTGGACTTCCACAATAAGTTTTTCAAAACTAGTAACATCTTGCAGAGCTAGTAGGGATGACAACGAGTCACTGCAAATTAAAAATTTTTGGTAAGGCTTGCTTATGGCATCTTTAACAGCAAGATTAATGCAGAGTAACTCTGCTTGGAAAATAGAGCTGTAGTCACTAATGCGGTATACTTGATGACTCACTTCAAACCCATTCTGAAAGCATACGTATGCAAGACCTACTTTTTCGTTAACTTTACTCCCATCTGTAAAGTAAATTAGGTAATAGTCTTCTTCCCTTACCCTGTCAAATGCAGCAAGAGAAGCAGGAGATCTTGTAGATGGATGAGGTAGAGAAGAAAAGTTCAAATCACCATCAAGATGGTTAGAAAAGGAGTCTTGTGCATAACGATAAGCCTGATTTTGATGAAATATCACAATATCAAGAGGTGGAAGACCAGAGAGAATGAAGAGAGCATCATAACTGATCGTTCTATATCCTCTAACAATCCTCAACAGCAGTTTTCTTTGCATTTTCCTGATGTGTTTTCGGTTTATTTTTTTCCTCAAACTGTCTCCCCAAATTCGCGATGCATAAAGAATAATGGGAACAATGCTTTGTTTATAAATCAGTTTAGAAACTTCGAATTTAATACCATAACTATTGTTGCAAATTAATTGATGCTATTCAATTTTATTTTAGATTTAAGTTATCGTTCATAAATTGGTTAGTAAAATGAAGCTTTGTATATGAGGTATCATATATTAAATTTATTTTATATCATAATATTCAATCGATATATATATATATATATATATATATATATATATATATATATATTATATCCTAGCTTTGTTGAACTTCCGTTTATGCATCACGTTGAGTTTAAACTTAATATTGAAGAATAAATGTTCAAATCAGGACGTTCAATCAAATCGAAGAATTTACAACTTTTTTCTTCTTTCAGCCATGAATACTTTACTTTGCCTTCATTTTTTTGCAAAAATATGAGCGTCTTCATTTTTATGCAAAAAAGAACAATATTTTCAGTTTTTGCAGCGAAAACTTGAAACTTACTTTGCAGTATATTATGCATAATGAAGACATTTTCAGAGTGAATTATGTATACTTTCTCTAAAAACGATCTTTTACGACAAGTAGCTTACAATGAAAAAAAAATTGTTTACAATAAATGTAGCTCTCATAAAGCAGTTTGGTTAGCGGTGGTTACAAAAGTAAATAAAGCTTCCGATTTCAGATAGGGGTTAAAAAAGATATTATGTGAATTAAAGATATTTAAAAGAATACTATATGAGTTATTCTAAAAACATTCACACAATCAATCAAACTATGTGTTTCTTTTCTATCATTCTAATTTTGGAAATGGAATGCTTTATGTTTCCATGGCAACAGACAGGAACCTACAAATTGCGGGAGGCTGTTTTTGTGGTACGGAAACAGTGCCCATCTTTGGAGAAAGAACTGAGCTTAATATATATATATATATATGTTTATGTATGCATGTATATATGTACGTATAAGATCAAAAATTGAATTAATTTAAAACAAACACCTTCTTTTGTTACTAAATTATTAATACTTGAAACTAGACACATTTGATACACTTTCTAATGCAGTTTCCTCAGGTGGTATATTTGGGAAAAATTATTTTCTATAGTAAGAGATGAAATGTTGGCTACACATTTTTTATAGAAACTGTCGTAAAAAGCCAATAAATATCGTTATTTTTCTTAGGAAAAATAATACACTCCAGTAATTTAGAGAAGAGGGTAATTTAGATGTAGGGAAAGGACGACATAAAATCTGTTGATGATTTTTTTCAATGATCAGATTTAATAAAAGATGAAAATTTTAAAAAATGAGGGAAGAACCACAAGCCTTCATTGTTGAAACGAGATGAGTTCTGGAATAAAATGCATCTATGTTTTAAGTTAACAAGAATTCAATATTTTGACATTCCTTGCTATTCTCAGTTTAATTGCGAGTAAAATTTTATGGACATATAGAATTAAAATTTCAGTTACATAGTTAATAGAAACCTTTAGGAAGTTGATGCAAAGGGGACCTGGTTAATTAGGGTGTTCGCTCTCGTTATCGGAAAATAGTGAAGAAGTCCAGACCCAATCGAAGTTCTGTCTTGGTCACTCATGCTGTGGATAAGAGACTTAAAATAGATCGTGGTAGCAATGCCTTTCATGTAAAATGATACATCTTTGAGTGGCAGGCAATGTCTGGAAGTATTTTGCTTGGTCACTGCTTCTCAATTACGAAGGCCCATTTTCGGGGCCACGACAGCACACCTACTGGGTACGCATTTACATAAGGTTCCATTACTTACACTACTTGTAGGGCTTGAAAATGGAAATCCTTGTTATACAACAACAAAATCTAAAATTTCCGATCCTTCAGTTGCTTTCATAAAAATTTTGTGTCACATTAAGGAAAGAAATTTAGATTCCTAGCTCGAAATCTATAGACTGTATAAAACATCTTTTTCGTGGTCATAATTAAATATCCAACTTGTTCTCTGGAGAAAAATGCATTTTTAATAACTAATAAAAATTGATACTTTACTATTCTAAATTTGTTCTGATTAGCTTATGAGCTCACAATTCTGTGCCATCAAGCTGGTAGCTGAGTAGAGGGCGCTCTGAACCTCGGTTCAGAAATTCGTGTTATTGATATCCAGCTCGGTGGTGGAGGTTTTAAGTAGCAAGAAAATCAATTTAAACTGTTGTTCAATGTAGAATTAAGTCTTATGGGCAAAAATAACCGTTGAGCAATGAGCTAACCAAACGGCAAATTATGTCACATGTTTCGTCTGTTCACGTCAATTTACCTTCACCTATCCACAATATTTAAATATAAAAGTATTTGAAAAATTTGTTGATGATGGAAGTTGAAGAAAATTTTGTATTATTCCTATGCTGTAAAATAACGTTTTTTCAATGAATATTTATCATAATTATATTAAAATTATATATATATTATAAAACTGATATTATGTCACACTATTTTGTAACATTAAAAAATATTTGTTTCATTGTTTTGTATTTTTACAGCAGCTTTCAAAGCTCTCAGATCCATAAATATGATAAAAATAATTCATGTTTACAACTGTAAATCTAAGAATTGCAGCTTAATACTCCATTCATTTTTTTCCGAAATAACCATAAAACATAAAGAAATTGACCCACTATAATTTAATTTATCCATGCTTATTTAAAATATAGAACAGAATATAGAAAAATTGTAATTTCTAAATAAATGTTGACATAGACGTCACAAAGAATTCTTTTTCTTCAACGGTATGAAAAAGTGTAGAAATTTAACTGCAAATATACTAATGAATATATATATATATATATATATATATATATATATATATATATATATATATATATATATATATATATATATATATATATATATATATATATGTATATATATATATATATGCATATATATATATATATATATATATATATATATATATATATATATATGCCTAAAATATAATAAATAGTCAGAATGCACGTACAAATTTTTATTTTTAAACAATTAGTCAAAAATGGAAAAAATTTACTTTACAATATGGTTGAGTGTAGTATTTAATTTAATTTCCAATAATAAAGACAATAGTTGTATATTCATATATTTGGGAATACATAATTATAAATTTATGAATAAAATTTTACGTTTCAAAGAATTATGTAAATTATTAACCCATAAATGATTCTATGAATGTAGATTATCTTTAAAACAAATAAGATTAGTGTATGTAACTGATATTCTCAAAAACTATAAGTCTTTTGCCTAATTAATCTCTTAAACAATCCATAATTTTGATGGTAAATTTGAAATTTAACAAACTACTACAGAAATTTATCCTCCGCTAACTAAACAAATATAGAGTCAGGTTTTTGATTAAAAATTTGATTTCCCCTGATTTATTCTGTTAGAATGAAAGGCATTACTTGAATATGAATCAGGATTAATGGTAAATAAAACCTAAGCTTCATTTAATTTGAACTCTATGTAATTAGTTTAATGAATAACTTGATTTATATTATATGTATCCTGATCATTTGTTATTGTGTCATTTACTGTCAGTTAATTACTTTCTGAGCACCTTTAAAAGAATGTCTTAGCTTGTATTTCCATCATTGTAAGATGATCTTCATTTAGTTTCGATATTTGACTCCTTCTAAAATACAAAAAATTTTTATACCCTAATAATTTTAATTTATTTATACACAAAATAAAGTTATATTAATAACTTCAATAAATTTAAATTGTTTTCCATTAAATATATCTTATGATTACTTTATTAATAATTTGTATTTCCGTTTTGGAAATTTGTTTCCCGATAAATTTTAAAGTGTTGTCAAGTTATTTATAATACTAATTCAATTTCTTACTTCATTTACCTCGATTTAAACAACTTATTGACATATAAATACGAAGATGCTTACTTAAATTTAAATAAATTTCAAATATATAAACCTACTGAATTATAAACCTTTTATAAATATTGTTACATTGAATATATATATATATATATATATATATATATATATATATATATATACATATATATATATATATATACATACATATATATACATATCTGTATATATATATACATACATATATATACATATATATATATATATATATATATACATACATATATATACATACATATATATATACATATATATATGTATATATATATACATACATATATATGTATATATACATATAAATATATATATATATACATACATATATATACATATATGTATATATATATACATACATATATATACATATATATCTATATATATATATATATATAGAAACATATATAAAGATAAATATATATATATTCATATATATATATATATACATATATATATATACATATATTATCTATACATATATATATATATATATATACATACATATATATACATATATATATATATATATATAAATACATATATATACATATATATATATATATATATACATACATATATATACATACATATATATATACATATATATATGTATATATATATATGTGTGTGTATATACATGAAGAAAGTATGGGGACCACATCATCGTTAGGGAGAAGATGGTCAGCTTTATATAAATAAAACTTTCTTTTCTGATATTTACGAAGGACATGTGTCTAAAACATTTTGAGCAATTTCTCCGAAGTGTGTCTGTACTAAAAGAAAGTTCCACAAAAATATTTACACCAAAAAAATTAAAATAAACACTATATCAAAGCAATATACACAAATCCATAGTTCACCATACACGAAAGGAAACAACAAAGCAGTACAGATAAAAAAAATATCAATACAAGCACATCAAAACATAAAAAAATAATAAATTGTGATAAAAAATTTTTTGCCAAAAAATTTTAAAAAATAATGAGTTATTTTCAAGAAGAGTTGAAGTAGTTAAGAAATCATTACGAAATTCAAAGTTAAAGTACATTTTCTAAATAAAAATTTAATTGTGTGTGTTTTTAGGATTCTTCTAAGAATTTAAATGTTTAAGTAGTCCTAATTTGTTAGTCACCATATTAACCTACTAACGAAGATGCGGTCCCACAAATCCTTTTTCTATTGTTTATAAAATTTTATCATATTCTTGTCAGTGATTTTTTAAATTATATATGTATATATATATATATATATATATATATATATATATATATATATATATATATATATTGTCGTGAATACAAAAAATATGAAAGAAAATTATTATGATTCGAAACTTACTAATATTTTCTAACTAAAAATTAAAATTTTTAAAATTAGAGTTCTGATAATATTTTTCCAGAGTGAACTATTCGAATAAATTGTGTTTCGGCTTAGTTTATTTCTGAAATATTTTTACGTTTGTCTTTCATAAATCCGTGCATGATATATCTTTGTATTTATATAGAAATAAGTAAATATCTTTAATAATGCATATCAATTCGTGAGATTGATTAAATTTTTGGGATTTGCAAAATTCACGAGAAAACATTAAATAAATATTGAAGAATAATGAATAAAAATGTATCATTAAATTTATTTTGTAACTGAAACTATCTTATTTTTAAATTTAAGTGTTAATTTTTTTAGAATATTGAGAGTATGTAATTTATCCCAGACTGTAAAAACTGTTTAAATATTTTCCAAAATTTCATTTTAACTGTAACCTGATTGTATAGAACAACCGAGTTGGAATGTTGAAAATTTGAAAGCATTTTGGTAAAAATTTAAAAAAAATATGTTGAGTACAAATATAATTCAAATATATATGAGTGTTACATGTATTTTCACAAAAGAATTTCGCGAATGCGTATTCCATAACATGCGTAGGAGTTACAAAACTTTGAAATTTTGTTGTGTCTTTCTACAATAGCATTTGTTGTTCCTCACTATTTCTATTTTTTAAAAAAAAAACCTCGTGAGCCTTTCAAAATTTTCGTTCGCTTTCAAGTTATTTATATATTTTGTACAATGTTTTTGAAACAGATCTTTAAAGCTTCGTTAAGTATTTCGGAATGAAATGGTGCGGTTCACATTTACAGACAAAGGATTTTTTTGTGTTGTTTTATTCTTAAAATTAGTTTTAAATAATATTACAGTCGAAAAGTTTCTGTGAATTTATTTTCTTTTGCTTTATTGCCCATGAAATCATAAGACTGGTCATTTTAAGAAAAAGAAACCGAGGTTGAATTAGCTGCCGTACTTAGAGTATTTCAAAAAAGCTTTCCTTTTACAGATTTAGTTGCTAACAAATAACTAATTATTTTATTTCTCTGCAAAATATTCACACACTTTGTTTAAATTTCATATTTTTGAGAAAAAATACCTGTTAATTTCTGTTTCATTTCAAATGTCTAAGTTTCTAGAATTCCTTTAAATTATATAATAAAAATTTATTTTTAGGAAATGAAAATTTCAGCTTTATTATGATTATCCATAATGAATTCCCGTAAAAACAAAAGTTAAAAATTATTACAATATCACGTGACTGTTTACGAAAATAATGTTCTTTTTAAAAACTATTGGTTTAAATTTCTTTTGAACCAAATACTTATTTCATTCTGATGAATATTGAAATGACTGACACTGTAAATTTTAATAAGAATATTTTAAACATGATTAATTGAAGGAAAATTGTATAAAACTAACAGAATTATTAAAATTCACGTGTAATTTTACTACATTTCTTATTTTAAATCGTCTTTTAAATTAACAAATTGTATCAGTTACTAAAAAGTTACAAATCTTTAATGCAAAAAGTTAATAAATCAAAAAATTATGAAAATGAAATCGAATTATAGTTTTGATATTGGTTTAATTTTCTGTGTTAAATCCCCATTACAAATAACCTGAAATATCTGTTAGTAGATATTTGTGCTGTAAACAGCTAGTTTTTTGTAATTTTTCCACTTGTTATAAGATGTGCTTTATTTGCCTTATTTGAAACACACAACTGCACAAATACTAAATAAGTTGAGCTACAAAACTCTTCACTGTAATGTCCGGACAATTTTGCGAAAATTAGGATCAACATTTACTTAATGCAAATGAATTTATTTTCATTTGCATTACAGGAATACAATTGCATTAAGTATAGCAATAGTAAAGTATTATTCTTCTTTAAATGCTTTAATAATTCACCATGGAATATCGTATTTTCAATTTCAGATTTTTTTGTTTAAATTTGGTCATGGTGGCCTGGTCGGTTAGTGCATTCACTTACGTTATCGAAAGGTAGTGAATTCAAATCCCGAGACAACTTGAGATCCGTCATGTTCACTAATGATGGAGAGTGCTCGTAAAATGTGTCGTAGTCACAATTTTATCCATGGGAAATGATACCGCTGGAAACGGTAGGTCATTTCCGATTATTTACTGTTTGGTCTTTGCTTCTAACTTAAAGAGGACCCGCCTACTTTCGAGGAAAGAAGGGCACCACCCTCTGTGTGCATCACTTCCGCCTTTATTAAGGATGAAACAGGTGGAGTGTACAAGTAGCAGGCAGGCATTGTAAATAAAAAAAATATTTTTATTATATATTAAGATTTTTTATTACATTTATACTGATATATTTATGTAAACGACAGGTATTTTTATGAGAATGTAAACTCCTTTAACAAAAGTTTGATCTTAATAAAACAAAAAACATTTTTTTAAAAACGAAAACTAATATTAAGAAAATGTTTCTTTCACTAAACATTAAAAACAATGCTTGTTGAGACTCAATTTAAACGTATCGAATTGCTCTGAATATTTTCTTTTTAAGTATTTGATTTGTAAGGGTTTTTGTCGAATTGATGATTCTTTTAATCACGAACAATTCTGAAATGATTAAAAGATATTCTCGAAAATTGAATTACAAATAACTGTCCAAACATTTCTCCCTTTACCTTCTAATTAAGGAATGATATTTTATGTATTTTCAAAAATATTTTTTCCAGTATTGTATTTACCATTCAACTTTGACTAGTAGTATACCAGGAACTCTCTCGACTGATCAATATGCTTATTTCAACTCTGAATGCCTGCCACTCATCTTTAACCAATAGACGGTCTTATCAGTCTGCTGTGGCCTAGATACTTATTTTGTAACATTGAATATCAAACATTCAACTTTCATCACTATGTCGGTGTATCTGTTTGTTAATCTAGATTCTTATTCCGCATTGAGTATGATATATTGAGTATCCATTCAGCCATGTCCAATATATTATCTTGTTCTTTTGCTTATCTGCCATTACCTCTGGCCACTGAAAGGTCTACGATAGGAATATATATTTGGCAACATCATCAAGTTATTCACACTATTAATAATATTTTATAATAATATTACTTGCAATAATGTCATGCAGCCAGTGAGCCCAATTGCAAATGATCATCGCGGATGGTGACATAGCTGTAATTTCTACACGCGTTGGATTGTACAAGAGTTCCTATCCTAAGTCAATTTAGTCATTTAATGTACATAATTCACTAAATTTCACAGTTTGCCACATCGTGGTCTTGTGGTACAACAGAACTTTTTTAAAAAAAAGACACCAAATTCAGTCCCAATCCCAGTTGAACAATGGGAGTTGAATTTACGCTTCTGCTTTCGGCACAGGTGCCGTATAATCCAAAATGCCAAAGTCTGAGTTTGGCGATTTTTTTGGCGGATTTTCTCATGTATCTGGCAATCTGGTTTTTATTACACAGATATGGAGACCTATAAGAATTATACAGAAAATGCTATTTTGTTAGCCCTAGTAATTATGTCATCGCGCACGTCAATATACGCCCTCTTGGCAACATTTCTTCATTGCCAATAAAATTTAGAACTTGGAATCTTCGATTATACGGCACCTGTGCTCTGCTTTCCATATATATGTCTGTCGAGTTAGGTGCTTGGGAGTATTCCAGGTTTCTTCACTTGTGAAACGCGAATGTGGTCCACTATATATATAAATGATCTTTCAGGAAGACAATTACGTAGTGGATATTAAAATTTCTTACAACAGACTGTGTCCTTTTTGGCTGATTACACCGTGATGTCAGACAGTCTTATAATTGATGCGCAATTTCTTTTGGTTTGTTATTGTTGTTTTTTTCCGGTGTTAAGCACTGTTAAATCCGGTTTATGAAATATGTGACATAATCATAGATGGAGGAAATGGGACAGCTTCTGTTGTCAGAAAACAAAGACTGGAGCACCGAAAGATAGAAGAGAGACTTGCCTTTTACGCCCCAGACCTTAGCTAGGTAAAATGGAGCAGTTTTCACGTCTTCATTGACCTGAAAAGAGAATACACTCCTTACGAACTTACCCCACTCCACCCAAGCATGACCCTTCTAAGCGTTGAGGCTGTCTGTGTGACTTGGGGGTTCATTTGGGTTGGTACCTGTACATCGACACAATACGTATAAAATAACAGCCAAAAACCATTTTCAGACTTCTTCTCATCTAAGGCAGTCTTTCGGAAGTGGGATTTTTGTCTATAAAAAATGTTATTAACGGAAAACTAAATGATGAATGAGGAAAATTCACATGCCAATTCCCCGACAAAAATGAAGATAGAAAGAAGTTCGCTTCAGCCTCTTTCCGACTGTATGACTTTTATCATACCATAAAAAGTCTTCCGATATTTTATTGTAACAATAATATTTCACACTGAATGACTTTCAGAATGGATGATTTAGAAAAAAATCGTACGACATTGCATTATATTCTCACTGCACATTTTTTCGGCCACTTCACTTGCATCATGGATCGTAGACAAATCATTGTGGTTACAGTACCGCTGATTATGAAACCGAAAAATATCAGTTAGGATTTATTGGGTACATCCAATAAATCAAAAAAAAGAGATGAAGTTCGTGCCTTTTCATGTCTTTTCGGAGATTTGCTTGCTCATGAAAAAATAAATGATCAAAAACAAATCCTATTTCTGTTTTAAATGCATAATAAACTTTTAATTTTGATTATGAATTTCATAGTAGTATTAACAGTTAAAATTAAGATCGTTAATGACAAAAAATATTTTTAACATTTTGTTTCAGCTTTCAATAGGTGATACGTATCTTCTTTAGGAGCTTAATAATATTTATAATGTACAATATTATTTAATTATAATATTTTACATTTTAACTTAAATTTTCCTTTAGCCATGAAAATGGGCTACGAATGGGAGATTCATTATCTCTCACCTGTTATATTTAGAATAGGTTATTATGGATTATATCTGTAATGAACTATAATCATACACACAATATATTACAATTTATTAATTATAAAATAGGTACTACAAACTTTAACTCAGTATATACCAACAGAAAAATCTCGAATATAATAAAAGTAAGAAGGGATAACAAGATTAAGTAAAATTAAATCATTAAATATATTTTACATCATAATATTGTCCCCTTCCACATTATTAGTAATTTACTATCGCTTTTTTCTTTTATATATATATATATATATATATATATATATATATATATATATATATATATATTATGTATAGTAACCATGAATACATAATTTTTATTATTGTGATCTTAAAATGAAAAGCATCTTTTGATTTATTTTTCAGTTTTAGTTCTTGAATAATGTTAGGGAAAATGTTAAAAATTGTAATGTCACCTAAAGAAATTTCTAGAACAAAGAACTGTTCACCCCTGGGTATTATCTATCGAATCTCTGGACAATTTTTCAACTGTATTTTTCAATTAATATGTATTCCTGTATCTTTTAATTATATATATATATATATATATATATATATATATATATATATATATATATATATATATATATATATATATACACAATAAATTAAATTTCAAATCTAATAATTCTAATTTTATGTTAAAAAATAAATATACATATGGACAATATGAAATTTATCAAATATTTTTTTTTATTTATCATCTAATCCATTAAAATCTTTCGATTCGAATTATTCGAATTGTTTTAATTCGAATCGAAAATAATTCATCCCACGCATTTTTTGCAGCATTCCTGTTTTTATAAATTTCTTTATATTTGTTCCATAAGACAGGCATCAAACAGACAGTTACGAGAGAAATTAACAAGTCGGTGTCTATTTCTTCAGTCTTTGTTTCTCTTTTTAAATATTCTGATTTACCAAATTACAAAAAAAGAAAGAAAAATATACATAAAACAATTTAACACTCTGAGACACGAAAGATGACTATAAATATCGTTTAGTGTGAAGACGCCCATGAGTACACGTGCATCACTGCAAAGTGCAAACGACACGATATCGTTGCTTTCCAGTGGTTTGAACGACAGCTATAACGCGATCGTCTGGTAGAAATCCGTTTCCCATTCAGTGTGAAAGAGAGCAGTCTATTGTGTGGGTTTTTAATAACTTCTCACAATTAAATATCGGACGGCTTTTTATCGTGAAATAAAAGTCGTCTATTGTAAAAGAAGCTTTCCGTAGACGCTGTAATCAAATTGGGTAACTTCCACTCGGAAAAGAATGGCTTTACTACAAAGCCTAGTGCGTCAACATATACATTGAGTTCTCAAAATTTGAAGTGAGCAAGCGTTGAAAAAATTTCCAATAAAAATTTAGTTATTCAAGGAACTTGTGAACATTTAATGTGAAGTTTTTATTGAAATTTTATCAAGTTCATTGCTCATATTTTTTTCTTCCTTAATTAAATTTTTATTAATCTATATAAAAAAATTCAACTTTAATCACTAAGCCAAATAATTTCTGCTTTTTTCAATTTTATACATAAAGTAAATTTTCTTCTTCCAATTCTAAGCGGTTTAAAAAATATTATATCTTATTCAGTGGATTTTTTGACATGTATGTTTTTGATGAAGTCTTGAGCCAAATATCTTTCGATAATTGTCAAGGTATAAAACCTATTGCTAATATCTATAAACAAGCATAGAAAAAATCTAAATTTGATTTTTGCTGTTCTGCTTTATATATTGTCACGACCTCCAATCTGATGCGCCACTCCCAAAGAAGCCTCAGTTGATACTGAGCCATGCGCAGGGAAGGTTGCTTTGTGAATGTATATTAGATATTTGTTTCCCTTTTAAATGTAGTGTGCTGTTTATATTTAGCATTTATGTGTTTGTTTTAAAATTATTTTCAATTAAATGAGTTAAACTAACTGCAAGACTTGATGTTTATTGAAAAATAGAAATTATTTGTTCATTATTAATAGATTCATCGAAAAAAATCTTGGAGTTACTTGGTTGTAAAAAGGTAAGTGAAACTTATATTCCGTTATGATAATTAATTTTTTTCAATTTAAATATAAAATTGATATTTGGCGCCCGAACAAGAACTGCCACGTAAATGACTTTTATTGGCTCTTAAACATTGACTATTATTTACAATTTAGAAAAGGAATGTCCTGCATGTTTAAAAATTTGAAAGGAATAAACAGCTTTAAATAAGTTACAATAATTTGTAGTAAGATAATAGTTGATACTAAGATTGTGAGAGGATATTTTATACCAGAATAATTTATATTAATTGTTAATAACACTGAAGAAGAATTAAATAAAATAAAGAGAAAGCGAGGCTTTCTAAGAGCTTCAGTTAGGAAGCAGATTGCTACAATTGTAACTGACAGTCAGAAATAGGATGTTAATGCAGAGGAGTTAGAAGAATCTCTTGAAGTTCTTAATAAAAAATGTTAAGCTTTAAAATTAATTGATTCGCAAATTGAAAGTTTCATTAAGATCGACGAAATGGAGGAGGAATTTGCCGGTGTCGAAGAATATCAAGAAAAAATAACCAGAACAAGATTTTGCCCCTAAAAGTTAGTTAAACGTTTGAATTGAGGAACCAATAATTCTTTTCTGGAAAATAATATTTCTCGTAACAGTTCCGCTCAGAATCCGATTCAAAATGAAAGATTGCCAAAATCGATTATTCCAAATTACTTTGGAGAAATTTCTGAGTGGTTGAATTTTTGTAATTGTTTTAATTCTTCAATACATGAAAATGCAATCTTAAACGAAATTGATAAGTTTATTTATATTAGATCTTTTTAGGAGGTTCAGCACTTAATGCAATTGATTGTTTAGAGTTAACTGAAGAACATTATGATTACGCAAGTAATTAATTAAAACAAGATTGCAGGATTGGCCTGCAAGTGAAATTTCTGCAAACAAAGTTGTTGTCTTCTCAGAAAGAAATAAAACAGTGATTTCTGCCACAAATTTAGTCACTAACAGATTTGAATTCTTCCATAGGATATCCTCATTCAATAAAGTTGTGAGAATCATGGCTTATGTCATTAGGTTCTGCAAGAATATCCAAAGAAATAGTAGAAATAGAAAGGGAGGAAGAATGGAGATGGGAGAAATCGAAACATCTGAGAAGTTCATTTTAAAGGAAATTCAAAGAGAGTCCTTTACTAGAGAAGAAAAACGAAACTTCCGAACCATAATAGATAGTGATGGTCTGTGTGAGTTTCGACAAGAATAACCTCAAGAAAAGACTTAGAAACTTTTAGGTTAACCCATATTATTGCCAAGTAAACATAATATGGTTGAAAAGTTAATCTTGAGCAAGCCCATCGAACTTGATTATGTTGGTACTCAAACATTGATGTCTTATCTCAGAGAATCCTATTGCATAATCAATACTAGAAAGGCATTGCGAAGTGTGATAAGAGATTGTACTAAATGTAGAAGATTTTCTGTTCAGCCACTGGAAGCCGAAAGCATCCCTGTTCCAGAGGATCATGCCCGAGATGCGGCTGTCTTCGAAATAATCGGCATCGACTTGTGTGGGCCATTGTATCTCAAAGGAGGAAGAAAATGTTGGATAGTACTCATCACCTGCACCATATATCGAGCGATGCATCTGCAGTTGGTATCTTCCTTGTCCACTAACTGCTTTATCCTGGCGTTTCACAGTATTATTGTACGAAGAGGACGTCTTTCTACTGTATATTCGGACAATGGCACAAATCTTGTAGGAACAGCAAATCTTTTAAGAACTATCGATTGGGCTAAAGTCAAAGATTTTGCTTCAAAGAAAAGAATTTCTTGGAAATTTAATCCACCCTCTGCCCGTTGGAGGGGAGGTTTCTGGGAGAGATTGATAAGAGTATTGAAGGGCATTCTGAGAAGGGTACTAGGAAAAGCTTGCCTGAATGAAGAAGAGTTAGCTACAGTATTATGAGATGCTGAAAGTCTCATTAATTCTCACCCGTTGACGTACCTCTCAGAAGATCCCAACGACCTGTCAGCCCTTACAAGAAATTAAAGATGTAGGAATTCCTGAATTTGACATCATTGATTCACGAAAAATTGAATAAAAGGTATGCTTATCGTTTGAAATTGCGGCAAGATCTGCGAAGCCGATTCGAAACTGAATATCTTGGATTGTTGAAAGATTATTCCAAAGTAAAAAGTGGATCATCCATAAAAAAAGGAGATCTTGTTCTCATCGGAGATGCAAACAACAAGTGAATCAACTGGCCTTTTTGCAAAAGTTTTAAAAACTTTCCATCCTGGAAAGACTGGAGAGGTTCGTATATTGGAACTTAACACTCAATCTGGAGGTGTTTCGAGAATAATACAAAAATTTTATCCAATAAAAGTGACAACGATTGATTTTCCAGCAGTGAGCTCTTCCAGTAGATCAAATGATGATTGTCATTGCAAACAAAGAATTTAATCCCTGATAACCAAGTTAAATATTCCCGTTATGGACGGTTGTTAAAACCAACTAAAAGACTTTAATTTACTTTTGTTTTTATTGAATTACATTGTTATCAGTTTATTAATTTTTTACATTTAGTGTTTTACAGGTGAATCATAGAACTGATCTTGATGTTTGGATTCGAACTGGTATACCTTCGAATCCAAAGATGGGAGAGTGTCACGAACTCCCATCTGTTGTGCGACTGCCGTGCCACTCCTAAAGAAGCCTGGTTGATATTGAACCTCAGTTGATATTGAACCACGCTCAGGGAAGGTTACTTTGTGATTGAATATTAGATATGTGCTTTGTTTCCCTTTTAAATGTAGTATGAATGTTTAGCATTTATGCGTTTGTTGTGAAGCTCTTTTCAATTAAATGAGTTAAACTAACTGAAAGACTCCAATGTTTATTAAGAATAGAAATTATTTGTCCATTATTAATAGATTCATCGGAAAAAAATCGTGGAGTTCCTTGATTGTAAAAAGGTAAGTGAAACTTACTTTCCATTATGATGATTAGTTTTTTTTTTCTCAATTTAAATATAAAATTGATGTATATAATGTAATAAAAACTGGAAAAAATATTTGCACTTAAATATACCTTATTTAAGTGCAAATATTTAACCTTATCACTATAAATATACTTTATCACTTCTTTTTCTTTTTTATGGCATTGCTACAGAATTAATTTGTAACTTTTCAGAACACATTAAAATTTGCTGTTCAAATAAAGTAACAAATTAAATAAAATAACAATTGTGTGTCCAAATAAAGTAATAATTCCATCTTTCACAGCTAATTTAGATTTATGTAAGAATCATGCAGTTTACAAAACTGTACGAAGCAACTTTAAAAATAAATAAATTTGCAAGCTATTCACAAGGTAAGTATAAGAAAAATATTTTAATGGATGCTGATAAATATCTTTGAAGCCATCTTGAGTAAGCTTAGTTAATATTAACTTTAAATATATATTTGGGTAGGATTTAATGATAAGTAATGTATTATAAGTAATATCCCACACACACACACACATGATATTTACACTAATATTTTCAATTACAGCTTTTAATATTAGAGGATATAGAAACTATTATCATAAAAAATTATGACTACTTTACGAACATCTTTACCAAATGTTAAGGTATATGGAACATGTGAACTGCCATTAAATCTCCTTTCATTTAATGACCAAACGAAATAAACACTGTGAAATAATGTCGATAAATTAAGGAACACATTCCGTTTTGCTTAAACAACTCCTGCTACTGAAATCACTCTTTTTAATTCAGTAAAATTACCCTTTGAGACGTGGTTACAGCGAAGATAGACACAAAAATAGAAAACAACACAAAATGTTTCTCCGTGGAACTACTAAATGACTCATATAAAGAGTCTCAAGTTCTTTTTTCTACCATTGATTCACATCTGAATCGACAACCGTATATTTTATGTAACTAGGTTACAATCGAATGTTTTTCTGTGATGTAAGACATTTTGGAAGTCGTTCTACTGAAATATAATTTCCTTTTTAATCCATTAAGAGCTATAAAGGCTATTAACTTAATGTCTATAGCGTAGCTCATGATCAAATGATTCTCACAAATCGAATGCCGTAAGAAACATTTCCTAATCAATACAAAGTCCTGAATGAAATTTTCCAAAATTTTTTTCTGCAGCTGAATGTTCATATCTTTCTGACTTTGCCACTCCAGCATAATATTTCTTAAATTTAATAAATTCCCATTTTTTATAACAGAAGAAAATCTTTGTGAAATTCCTGGAAATGAGACTTCTGGTTTTTCGGCCAAAAAGGTCCTTCAGAGACATTTGAATAGCCTTTCTTTCTATTCAACAAAAGGCATAGCTATATTCTGCCAGCAAACCTTATCCTTTCCTGATTAAAGGGCTCTAGTCTGTTCCTGATTTTTCTAGAAATCCAAGTGTGACTCTTATTCAACATTCTCCAGGCCATGACAATTTGGCAGCTTAACCTGTACAAATAGGTTTAAACTTTGGAGTTTCCCTTGTATCCTTTATGTGTAAACAAGATCAAATTATTTTTTGGTGCTAGTCATTTTGATTCTTGTCCTACACATATATTTATAAATTTTTAATTTGCTTTGTTCAGAGGTATTGGAAGTCCAGAAAACTAATGGTGTCATAGCCAATTTTCCTTACAATCTTATCTTCAATAAATAAATAAATTACAACAGAATTCATATGAGGTTTGAATTAACGATCGCGACAATGTAAGTCCCATGAGCTAACCAATGCCATATTTAAATGTAAAAGCAAAATCAGTCAGACATTTTAACTTGCTGTTGTAGATCACCCAATGGCATGTGAGACATTTTAACGTCATCATATATTCGCCTTTCCGGAGGACTTCATGGATAGTGGGCCGTATTCACGTATCACTAGAAAGAAATTCCGGTAAACTCCCAAGAACCCACTTGAAGAGACATGCGTGTAAAAAGTAAAAACTCAACATAATTTTTCTATTTCTTAGCAGTGGCTGTGATCAAACCCAGGACTTATCGTTCTGAAATCTATGTCCTACTACAAGGCTATGGCAATCCTATATATCTCAGCTTGAAATAAATAATATGATTTTTAACATCTGATGATTGAGCGTTGTGTCTAAGTTATACGATTGATTGGTTGGCGGTATGTATAATAACGGATTGTGAGTTTCATTTTGCGAGAAAAATCATTGAGCTGACCGCGGCTTACCTCTTAACATACAATGACGAAGTCAGACTTGTCGTTCATTTCGTAAGCCACTTATAGACATTCACGAGTATTACTTCTCATTGCATGTCAAAAACTAGATTTATGTATCAGTCTTATTAATAAAATTTTGAATATAATAATAAAATCTTCCTTTTTAGCTTCCACTTTCTTGTCCACAGGAATGGAATTAACTTTCTTTTTTCTATCGCTCCAAATTACATTTAATTTTTTCTCGCAATATATGCATTACAATATATTCCTCAAAATATGTGCATCCATGTTTTCTTAATTCTTAAAGTTTAGAAACATTAGCAAAATTATCCTTTATGAATCTTCAAATTTTGATGTTCATATATTATATACATATATAAAGGGAGAGGGAGAAATAGGGTATGGTTCTATTGAATAATTATTTACAAAAATTTTATGCAACCACAACCTGAATAATAAGAAATTACGAAAAAATGATTTACTTTCAAAAATATATGGTAAATGTATTTCAAAGTGAAATTATGTTTTTTGACAAAGATCATTACCAGGCTTATTCGTAAAAGGATTCGTCAATTTAAAAAGAATGTGAAAAAAAAAGAAAATGTTAAGTGTTCTTAAAAGTATAATTTTCTCCTTTAATGAACACACACACACACACACACAAACTTTTATTTCAATTCCTTTTTTCGTCCACTTGCTTATATTATTTATTTTACAATCTAAATTACACATTTGTTTCGCAGATTTTTATTTATAACTTACAATTTTCCTGATTGCGAACAATAGTCTGAAGTTTTGACTTCGCACTGCAACTAAAGAATGACATGAAAGGTAGAATACATTCTTTAAAAGAAAATTAAATATTTCTACTGTTATATTTCTGTTTGTTAATCTCTGATCCAAATGGTTTTAAGACAAATAATTTACCCAGAAAAAATTTATTATTTTCTATCAAAGTATCGGTGTTATATTTCTGCAATATTATTTGAGCGTAAAACTATTTCAGTCAAAATAAATGTTTCTTACTCAAACAAATTTATCAGTAATAATATGCATTTTAAAAGTTATTTTTATGAATCAAAATAAATATTATAAATTCTACTATTGTATTTGTACTTGATAATGTTTCCATCAAAATATTTTTTATTTCAACTTTTTCAACAGTAGTATAATGTACCCTAAAAGAAAATATTTTTAATCAAAGTAAATGATCCTTTTCCACTTAATAATCAGAAACTGAGCATATTGACAAATATTGTATATTTATATATTATTTAAAATTAATATATTGATGAGCCGTCATCGGTATACCATGCCAAAAAGAATATACCGTTCATGTTTATTAAATGAACTTACATATGTTCATTGCGTTGTCAAATAAGGAGAGTTTATCTTTGCTTTATTATCTTATGTTGTTTTCTTTAAAAGACAATAAATAAAATTTTGAAAATTCGTCAAATATTTTAATTAATAATTTAACTAAACAAAGTAAATAATATAAATTTCTGCTATTTTATTTTTTCTTAAGAAAAATTCCAACAAAATAAGGATTTTTGTGTACACACCTATTTAAGAGAATACTACTTTAACTTTCAAAAATTCAGCAAAAATGTTTTAAATTTCATTATAGTGTTTGGGCTGTATAATATTTTACTTAAAATAACAAAATACACAAATTATATTAAAAGAATATTAATTTACTCTATTGAAACAAAATGAAGTTTTAATTCAAATTATTTAAAATATGAAGTTTGTGTTTCAAAACTGCATTTTTCAGTTAAAAATTCGTTGTGAAAACAACGATGCTTATTTTTGATATTCAGCAAGAAACTCAGTTAACTAGTACATATTTTGCAAAATACTTATTAAATGCAGCTGTTTTAAATAAACATTTTTTGCATTGTGCTTGTTAAATTTCAAAATTTTTTGACAATAAATTTATTTATTAAATAGATTTAAATACTTTAATAAAAAATTTTCCTCCACATAAATTTCATGTACTTTTTCTAACGTAAATAAATTTGTAATCGTATTTATTTCGCACGAGTGCGTTCATTTATCCCAACAGCAATGCTGTATTGAATAAAGATAAATACCATTGTACGAACTCAAAGAATATAATAAATAACAAGTTTTATTAAGTTAACGGGTTAACACATGACGTAATATCATAGACGCACTGAGTAACACATTTGCCAATTGCATCATACATGTTAGGAACCTTGCCTTAAATATAAAATAATAAGAGTATAAATAATTGTTCTAATTGGGATGCAGCAAGAAGATCTGGGAGGTAATTTAAAGCTACATCATAAGCTGATGCCGTAGCTGACTGAAATTCACATCACTGAGAATGGCTGACGTAATAGTGAATAATTGCCAGTTAACTTGTAAGCGTTGCGTCTGGACTAATACAGATTAAGTTAGTAAATAAATTAAATCCCTTATGTAAAATAAGGGATTTTAAATCAAGATATGACTTCAGAATTTTAGTTTTTAATATATATATATATATATATATATATATATATATATATATATATATATATATATATATATATATGGGGTTGTGGTAGCCCATTGATTAGAGCATAGGACTTTTAGTGCGGAAGGGCAGGGTTTGATACCCAATGCCGCCAAAGGCCCACCGAGTACAGGTGATACACGTGCTCCTTAAATCTGTGGAATCGAAAGTAATGCGGTCGGTCGTTCAGCAGTTACTATGGGTTTAATGCTATGTAGAAAATTTCCTCCCCCTCCAGATCAATGTCGAAATTGAGGGAATGGATCCTCTGGTGCTGCCATCAATTGAAGGTGCTTAGAGCAAAGTCTTACTTTCACCTTTATGGTGCTTTATTTAAATGAAAAACGCATCCAACTGACTTATATTCGTATAGCAATTGACATAGCGGGTTTGGCTTGTCCAAGTCAATAAAGTAACAACAATATCTATATATATCTTGGGGGTTTATGTAGTGTGTAGTATATAAAATTATTACAGTATACAAATTTTATAAGAAAATATATGTGAAAAGGAATTAATTAAAGTGAAATATATTTTAATCCAAGAAAAAGTTTCTCATAAATATATATACACTTTAGAATTTAATATTTATAACAAAATATTATCTACTAAATTCAGTTTAGATCCATTAAACTAAACCTAAATATAAGTGCATTTAAATGTTTAAAAGTTTTTAAAATTTCCAAAAGAAATATATTCTTTTATATCTAATAAATATATCTTTTTTATATAAACTTTAAATCTAATATATTAATATTATACTTGGAAGTATAAATACATTTTATGAGGTGAGTAATTCTCCGAAAAATTGTTCAGATTAAAATTTTCTTATAGAATTTCTTTCGAAAACATTTTCCACCTAAATTAAATATGTATTTAAGTATTTGCTACATTCACTTTTTGTATTAATTGTACATTTAACAGTTTTTATCATTGTAAGGAAATATACACTGTTTAAAATTCAAATTCTCAATGAATTCTGTTGCATTTTATTCACATATTTTTTCAGGACATACTGTGGAATTTACTTACAGAAAAACGAATGAGAAATAATAACTTACTAATGAAATATTCTGTAAATACAAGTACAATGATAAGATTAATTAATGCCGATTTAATTTAAACAATGAGATTTAGTTAATTATTTTAAACAATGAGTTAGACAATGAGATTTAACTACAAGAGATTTAGTTGAAATGAACTCTTTCTTGTTGTGTCTGCTTATTATTGAGCAATTCTGCTTTATTTGCATTATCGTTGCTTCATTTTGCTTCAAATGACCTTAAACCAAATGTTGCTTCAGTTTCTTTAGTTTTAATGCTTTCCTATATTGACATTTTTTAAATAAGAATTCGATGGCAAGTACATTGTCTCTAAACTTTACATAAATTTAATCGGGAGCTTAACAACAGAAAATTGCTCATAAGACTCTCTGAAAGCATCAAAATATTATTCAATTCAATACTACTATTTCTCATCAGAATCGGATACACAAATAGCAGTGCAAGTGAGCCCAGGACTATACATTTAGGTTAATGGGTTTGAATACTTACTCATCACCACTGGCTCGTTATTTTGAGCCACTGCCAGGTGAATATGTCACAAGTGAGCTGGTATCCAAGCCACACCAGTGGAAGGACTTTGGACGTCACACTAGAAGGAATGACAGAAATACACAGAGAGAATGAAACATATCTATTCTCAAACCAGAACTTTATCCCGGGACCAACAGCTCAAAAGTCAGGAATTCTAAATACTCAGCCTGTAAACTAAATCATGAAGACGAGTAGCATTACCCACGCTAACTCATAAAAATCCCGTTTATAGGGTGACCCACATTCTTTCATCTCAAAATAAAGTACATACATGTGTAGTGATGCAGGTGAGCCCCTGATGGTACCTTAAGCTTAACCAGTTTGGAATACTTGCTATCACAAAAGGCCTGATCATTTTGAACCACGATCGAGGGAGACCCCGAAGTTGGGACATTCCTCTCCATATCCAGGTCACACCAATGGAAGGACTTTGGAGGCCACATACTTACGTGGACATGTCAATAACCCATGGAACAACAGAAACCCAATGAAGGAAAGTACGTGGTCATCTCGTCAAATGCTGCTTCACTTTTCTGACATTAACCGTAAGCGGCTTGAAGCTACTGAGCCACTGGAGTTCACCGAATCCGAATGGTAGTCAAGTTAAAAATTTTAAGAAAAGGACTTATAAAATTGCTGAGAAATTAATTTCAAATATGATTACAAATGGGTACATGACCATTAAAAAGCTGGTTGGACCCTCCAGTGTCTGGTAACCATATGGTAACTAGCTTAATTCTTGGTATGTGTATATTAATTCTCGCATACTAATGTTGTTTCTAAAAGGTTTTGCTAATAACTTCAGTGTGAAATTATGTTACGATTTATAAAAGGTCCATTTTGTTTCTATATTTGTATTTTTTTATTTTGTTCTATTAAGCAAATTTGATTCTTTCTTGTATCAGTTCTTCTTAAATAATTAATTTAAAAATTGTTAGCTATTTCTTTCTTCTAATTCACAGATAACTTTTAGAAGAAAGTTTAATTGTTTGTAAAACTAGCTCTTGTAAATTGCTTTAATGAAATAAAATTTAAATTTTGTAAAACTATTTAAATATTAAACATTTGAGTGTAGGGGCCTGTGGTCATGCGGTTTGTGTTCTTTCTTGTCTCTGGAAAGGAGTGAATTCAAATCTTGACTCGACTTAAGATCCACCGTGTTCACTGATGGGACACGTAAGATATGTAGTGGTCGCCATGTTCTCTATGTGAAATGATACCCCTAGACCAAATCTGTCTGTATTCTACTTTTTTTTAGCTTCTACATAACGGAATCTTTTCTGCTTTTGTGTCACAGTGGCATTTCTACTTGTGGATTTACTATATAAAGATGTCATCACTTACACCTTTTGTAATGCTAAAAAGTCAATCTCCTAGTAGTTGGGCACTAGTAAAAACATTTGGATGTAGCCAATTTTTCATTAAATACAACAATGAAATTAGTAATTTATATTTTTACTTAACTAAAGAAATGCTAATCTCTAGTGTAAATAATTTTAGTTATTTTATATCCATTCCAATGAAATTGTAAGGTAAGTTTAAATTAAATTTTGGAAGTGTATAATTAAAGTTACATAGCTATATTCCAATAGAAATAAATATATTCTTACTATGCTTTTGAGTAATAACCAATGAAATACAATCAAACTTAATAACATTATTAATTTTCCAAAAAGGAATAATAATTCACTTACGTTAATAAGTTGTATTCTTTAAAATTCTAAAAGCTGGAATGAAGGGAACATAATAAACACACACAAGTTAATTGTAATAAACTCTTTCATATAAAAAGTTATGATTTAATTGCATAAGTATAACATAATCTAATAAATTCACTTAAAATCTTGAACTATATATATTTATCAGATTACTTTCCTTTCACTTCTAGTCCGAATCTTCTTTGTTTCACAACCTGGGCACAATCTCGAACCCCGTGAGAGTGAAGAAAATGCCGACGAATAACTATAAAAGGAAATTCTTCTGGGAGAGTCAGGGATTGTTACGCAACTTCATAAAAAATCGCAACGACATTTTCAATTAACTGTAACTGTGAAGAAGGAAACTTTCATCTCCTCAAATATATAAGTTGAAAAAGTAAATGATTTCGCAAATTTACGGAATGAGACGAGTTGAAAGTGAGCAAAAACATCGAATAAAGTAATATTTTCTTCTCAGAAGGTTAATTGAGTCTACGGAAGTCTGTAATTTGGCTCCAAGAAAAGAAGAGGTCGATTCTGAGTGTGTACTTAAAAGGAAAGGTAAACTCAGCAGAAAATACTCTTAAAATTTTTCACAGATATGAAATACTTAAGTGCAAGTCATTTTTACAAATATTTTGCATTCTTTTTATCATAACCTTACAAATACTTTTATTTGTAGGTTAATAAGACATGAAAGAAATTCTATTAATATTTGGAAAATAATCAGCAAGAATTTACTAAAAAAATTTTGCATAAATTAAGAAACCATTTTAATTATTGTTTTTCTGAAAATTTATTGTTTATCTCTTTTCATTACAGCGAGAAAAAATAATTATGAAGTCTCTTATTTCCGATGAAATATATTTTATGTATTCATGCAATTCTTTACATGTTTATTTTAAGTTTAAGAATTGTATCGTTCTCTTAAAATTTGTGCATTCTTATTACATTAAATTTAACAATAGATAATTATTTATTACTTAGAATAAATTCCAAGACTTATTTATATCATACAAAGATTTCAGACATCTGGCATATAGATTTAGCATTTAAATAAGTGGCAAAATCTATAAAAATAAATCGGGATTCTAGTAATTAAATTGTAAAAGAGTCTTGTCCTTTAACATTTGCTCATTCTATTCATATGATATTTAAACTAAAGGTTATTGATGATCATTTCGGACAAATTGCAAGATTTATTCATATTACACAGTTTTTAAATAACTGTCAAATAGATTCAGCACTTAAACAAGAGGAATCATCTATAGAACAAAAGAAGATTTTATTAATTTAATTGTAACAGAATCTTGTCCCTTAAAATTCGTGCATTTTATTTATATTATATTCAAATAAAAGGTAATTATATATATATATATATATATATATATAGCTTCGGTCAAATTACTGGATTTATTTATATCATACAAAGATTTCAGATAACTGGCAAATAGATTTAGCATTTAAATAAGTGGCAAAATCTATAAAAATAAATCGGGATTAAATTGTAAAAGAGTCTTGTCCTTTAACATTTGCGCATTCTATTCATATCAGATTTAAACTAAAGGTTATTGATGATTGTTTCGGACAAATTGCAAGATTTATTCATATTACACAGTTTTCAGATAACTATCAAATAGATTTAGCACTTAAACAAGAGGCATCATCTATAGAACAAAAGAAGATTTTATTAATTTAATTGTAACAGAATCTTGTCCCTTAAAATCCGTGCATTTTATTTATATTATATTTAAATAAAAGGTAATTATATAAATATAGCTTCGGACAAATTACTGGATTTATTTATACCATACAAAGATTTCAGAAAAACTCCAAATAGATTTTGTACTTAAAAGAAGTTACACAATCTATAGATACAAAACATGATTTTAGTAACTAATTTGTAAATGAATCTCGACCCTAAATTTTACCAATTAAAGTGACATTAATTAGAGTTAATTTGGGGTAATCTCTCATTGTTTAGAATGAATCCTTAGACGTACCTGTATCCACCAAAAATATCTGGAGTGGTTAGGCAAGTTAATTAAAAGTTCAATTAAATGACAGTAATTATTTAAATGACTCTCCTTTTATTCTTGTTTTACTCTTATTAAATTATATATCGGGAATCCAAATGAAATGCTCTTGCTCGAAACAGTTTAATTGAACCTGATAAGCGACCCATATTCACACAATAAAAACGCTAACAATAGCATAATTTGCTGAGTCTGTCATGGAAAATTAATCTTGTGAATTGTCATGAATGGGAAATGGGACTTTCAAATTGGTAAATTCTCAGTTAAAATTGAAAAATCATCCTTAACAAATATTATTAGTATTTTTCTCTGCATGTTTCAAATTTTTATCAATTTTGTCATCTTAGATTCATTCTATGCATCTTAATTTCTTATTTAGTGTTTTGAAATTTTTTGAGCTTTTGTTTAGTAAAAACATATTTTAATTGTAGGTTTTAAAAATTAATCATTACATTACATCACATTTTAAATTACATTACATATATTACAAAATCATTACATTTGTACAAAACATTCTTTGCAAAAATGTAACAGATTTTTCGAAATACTGCAGTCAAATGTGGAAAAAAGTAATTCTTTCAGAAACTAAGAAATGGAAAATAATAATACACACTTAGCTTTGTATATCATTATATAAAAGAGAGAGAGAGAGATTGAGAGTTTGTTAAATTTTTCTCAACAAATTTTATCAAAATTTGTATCGCAAGAAACATTTCATTTTATTAGGATTAAACATAAAAATATATGAATATTTTTCGATTATTTCAAAAAATATATTAAGTGCTGTAAAATATATGCGTTTAGTAAAAAAACATAATTTCTTCGTTTAAAAATAAATATTACGTCTTCTTTTTTTTACATTAAAGATATTGTAGTGTCTGTTCTGTAGAACAAAACACAACTCGAACAAATACAAACATTAATAATTAATAATATAGTATATTAAATTTATAATCAATAGTAATTTGATTATGATCCTACACGGCCAACAGAACAAAGACCCAAAGAGAGTCAGCTGAATGTCCTCGTTCGCTAGTCAGGCTCTCCATCTTCGCCGGAGGGGAATCCCTCCTCTCCTCTCTCCCCATGACTACAGCGCCATCACGTGAAGAGAATGAGGAGTATCCTAATTACAATTATTATTCTTAATTTTCAACGTCCCTGTTCCTTTAAAATTTAAAGTAAAATAATAAACAAGAAAACATTATAAAATATAATAAAATAAAATCTAAAGAAATTCAATGTTAATAATTCCTTGTTTCAAAGACTGCGTCCTACTATACAAATTTATTATTGCATTTTAAATATGTTTACAGGATACATTGAAAATCATCTACATGCCGAACAAATGAAGATGAGAGTATACAATTATTATTTTTTTTGTGCACAGGGAGTGAACAATCATTGTTACACGTATTTTTTATGGTAATTTGTGTACCCTCAGAAAGATTTCCAGTAGTTCAGTAGCTTCATCAGTTAAACCAGCAGAGGGAACCATCGCTTGACACGAGCAGTGATTGGGAGGGTGACCCATTTCTACCTCACTGGACTGCTGGAGCTCCGTGGATTGAGGACAAGTATACTTTCAACTATGACATCCAAGGTCCTTTTACAGGTGTGGCGTGAATGTGGAGAAGGAGGGTCACAGCTCACATGACTTCATTACAGGACCATGGCACAATATGTCTAAATATTAGGACATCATTCTTCACAGAGAAAGATCCCGGGTTTGATACAAGATACTGTTAAAAAAAAAGTAAAATAGATGTTGGATTTCTACCTTCTGCAGTCACATCTATCTGCACGCTTGTTAATTTTCAGGATTTCTTCTCTTGCGGTACGCGAAAACGGCGCGCTATTTATAAGACGTCTTTTCGGAAGGAAAATACTCGAGGAAAGGTTAGAAAACAGTCGGCCAATAAGCACTCCACAATCCATTCTTAATAATAAAATAGTTGTAGGAGTGACAGTCTATGCATTGAGTTCTAATTGGTTACTGCTTCTAAATTACAATAAAACACCCACTTTCATGAAAAGATACCTAATTACAAAATTACTCTGACTTCTGTATTACCGAAAGCTATTGTGTTCAATAATCCTTGTGGCCTTGCCGTAAAAAGAAAAAAAATTCGCAAATTTTTTCAATAAATAAATGCATATATTCACTAAATAATCTATTATGATAGAACAACATAAATCTTATATATAAGTCACATGGAATGGTAATTGGTTGAATGTTATATGAATCCCACCAGTTTAGTTTTCTGCCATCAGCTTTGTGAGAAGTGTGGGAGAAAAAAAATTTGCGAATCTTTTAAAGTTTGCAATTTATTTATAACGCAATTCGATACACTTTAAAGTAAATAAAAGTTCGTATTTCAAACCACTTTACAAAAAGCTTCTTATATTTACTTTCGTTATTTGAAAATATGTGACGTTAAAAGATCACTCAATATATATTCTCGAGCTCAAAATTGAAAAATATCTTCACCGTTTTCGAGGATTTAAGTCAACTCTCTGAAGTTTGTTGAGGTCCTATTTTACTTAAGCCTAACTTTTATATGAATGAAATTACAGAATACCCTTGGACTTGCTACTTTATCTCTGTTCGATAGACCTCAAAATGGAAGCATTTGATATTAAATAATGAACTAATAAATACAACCAATTATTAAAGTTTAGAAGATTTCAAAATCTTTTTAATAGTTTTTCGAAATACTTAATTTCATGAATGTATTGAAAAAGTAAAAATAAATAATAATAATAAATAAATAACAAAAGTGAGTAAAAAACGTTTTATGTACTTTTGTATCAGTACTATGTATTTTCCAACATTCACATTTGAAAACTGATAATTTTTTGACATAATCATAGGACATTATTAAAAAATATTGTTATAAGATTTATTTTAATATTTATACTGTTTCTGTCATATCAACATAAATTCTGCTAAGTATTAATCATAAATTGTTAATAAATAACTAATAAAAACTCTTTTTTTTTCAAATTTTATCAAATATTTTGCTGAATCATTGATAGACAATCCATATTTTTGTAGGTGAATTAAGTCAATAAAGATATCCTAATACAAAATGATTTCATTAAAAAATTAAGAGATTTCTTATTTTCTTTGGTATCTTAATCTAAGTGATTAATATCTTGTATGTTAAACCTTAATCTAATTTTAAATTTATATCTCAAATCATAAATAGCGTAAACGTAAAGTAAAACTTTCATAGCTGTCTTTATTTTAGCCGACCGTTGTTGGAGTGGTTAGCGTTAATAACGGTGAGTCAATTGTGAGTCCCTTGTTCAAATCCTGGGTCAGGCATGGCGCTGGTTCATGCTTTCTTCTGTGTGTGTGTTTTTATCCCTTCACATTCGGGATGAAAATGACACAAACTGTGGGAGTAGCACTGTATAAAATGCCTTCACATTCACCTCTTGTAGCGCTGAATTGGTGCATCTTAAGGACAACCAATCATTAGAAAAATATGTATTTATTTTAATGTGTTGGTCCCATGACATGTCTGGATTTCAATACTTTTAATATCTTTATAATTAAAGGGAATTTACAAGCATTCTGCTTCTTATTCAATACATTTAGCTGATTTCTATGCGAGCTTCTTTTTAATGATGTAAAGCAAACTGTACTAAACTGAGTAAATACTTAAATATCATTAAAAATAATCCACAAATACTATAATTTTTTTGAATTCCATTTTATCCACTGGAAGCTGAGCTTACATTTTTACCTTGAAAAGAATCACGGCCCTTAGTAGATAAAAGACCCGTTAAAAAGCATAACTGATATATAACGTTAAAGAGCGTAACTGATATAAATATATATTTGATTCCTAATCGAAGTTACATTGAAAATCAAATCTATAAGTTATTGAATAGTGACTCTTATGAAATTCATTCCATGAATATGATAATTTTAGCAACTTCATTTTAGATTTCTAAAAAAGTTTCTCAGGATGTGATGATTTAATACATAATATCCAATGAAAGCGTAATGAGACATCTATTGGATACAAAAAGAAACTAACAATAGAAATCACTATTCCAGTCTTGTATTTCATCTCCCTGATGATTGATCCCATGATGTTATGCTAAGACACATTTTTGGGAAGAAAAATGAAACTACCACAGCAAAATCTTTAATTTCTCAATTAAGTTTAAAAACGTTCCTTTTAGACCCAATAAAAGAAAAGTAAACGCTTAGTGAACATAATTGTTATGAGCAAGGTTTAATAATAAGGTATATTTAAAATACTTTAATGTAATGTAAATCTAAAATAATAAATACTCACATACAATAATAATATGTATTAATCTGAAAAGGTATATATTAATAATAAAACATATTTCTGCACTATAGAATAAAATAATAGAACTAACTTTAAAACAGTAAAAGCGATTTTTAGAAATACTCCCTCTTATTAGACTTAGAGACGTTTAAAAGTTATTCATTATATCTAACAGAATCTGGCAATATGAATGCAACTTTTAAATTATAAGAAAAGGGACACACATTTCGAAAATGGCTGCTTCTCATAGGGTCATTCATCTGGAAGACACACCAAGATTTGTTAGGTGAGATCAAGATTAATAATACTGAAAGATAAATCTAAAATATTTTAAAATATTTGATATATTTCTCTTTCAATAGATTCTTGTCCAAAATGCAATGTTTTTTTCATATTATGATGCAGTGTTAGATTTGGTTTTCCATCCACTTTACACTCCAATATCTTTTAATCAGTGATTAAAATTAATCCAACCAATATAATCCCATCGGATACATCACATGTATCCGATGGGATTCTATTGATTGTTATCGTTAAAATTACTTAAGATTAAGAATTATTATTATCACATTAGATTATATCCATTTAAATAAATAAAATTTATTTTTGTGTTTGATTGACTCAATATAGACATCGCTGTTGGTTTTCCTTATTCTTCATTGTCTATCGTCCAAACTCAATGTGCCTTTCATTTATTAAATAAGCCTCTGTGTGCTAGTTTTGTAATTAAATAATTTTATATGAACTTATATTAGTATACTTTCTTATATTTGAATGAATTTGTTAAATTAATAATTTAATTTTGTTTTATGCATTCCTTTTTATAAGCAAAACTTTTGATCATATTATCACAATGAATATTATGTTTTTGCGATGTTGAAATGCATTTAACATACCCTATTTTCTTCCAGCATTGAAAAAAGGCAGTTGTTAAATATAATTCTGCAAGTACATGCTGAATCGTTTTATCAAGTTAAGATTATCGTTACAGATTTTTTTGTTTAATTTAAGTTACATAAGAAATTAAAAATAGCATTGGAAGTCATAGCAATGAGAGAGGTCATCATGCTTCGGGTGCGAGAATTTCAAAGCAAATGCAATTAACTATTGAAAGATGATTCCAAATTCATTTCTTTGCAAAACCAGGAAACAAATTAATTGAATTCGGACAATACGCGCGCGCAGTTTTTAAGCTGTAAAAATTAAATATAAAGATCACGCTAACCTAGTGTTAATGACTTTCGATTCTGCTCATCACGTGACATAACACTAAAAAGAGTGTTGGTTAAAAAAATTGCAGGAATTACAATTACTAAATAACTCTTATATTACACAAAAGAATATTTCAGCAAACTATTAAAAAGGCTTATATTAAACGTAAATAAACAAATACTATAATGTTTAAATTATCTAAATATAAAATTCTAAAAGATATAGGCGTTCTGAATTATTTATAAAATGCAAGTTAAAAGATCTTATTACGACAATTGATATTAATAAAAAATGCGTTTCTTGAAAAGAGTAAATAAGAAATAAAGAAGCAGCAATTTTTAAGAAAAATACTTCTCTTACAATTACTAATTATTACAACAATTTTATATCGATAAATCATAATTTGAAATTCTGATTTTTTTATATTTTTTTAATTACGTCCTTATGTTGGCTCTTTCAAGCATAATAAGTCTTGCAGTCCAATAAAGAAAAGAAGTACCTCCAGGAGTGGAGAGCGTCTTGAAATGTGAAGAAGTACGGGCTTCCTGAAGGGCAGAACATTTCCAAAGATGCTCGCCATCCATGTCAACATGTTCCCTACATAAAATGCAGTCGGGTGAATCCACAAGCCCTATGTGATAAAGATGTTTCTGGAGAAAATCATGCCCAGTAAGTAACCTGAGGCAGAAGACCCCTATAGATCTAGGTAGATCTCTGGGGATACATGAGCTCAGCAGTGTCCTCCAAGAGGCATCAACTGCATTCTCTTTGTAATAAATTTTTCGCCGGTGATGGATAACCCGTTTTAGAAAGAGTTTGACATTTCTCAGGCCAGTAGGAGTATCTGGAGATTTTAAAAAAGAAGCCTCTTTTGCGAGATGGTCTACTTTTTCATTACCAGACAAGCCGCAATGGCTAGGGATCCATTGTAAAGTAATTTCCTTTCCCGCAGAGAGTAAAGTGTTATTGATGGTCTTACAGTTAAATTCTATAGATGTAGGTAGGAGAGTATAATTTGCCACTGTGTGAATGGGAGCCTGACAGTAAACAAGAAAGATAAATTTCATTTCCGAGAAATCTAAAATTTTTTGGAGAGCCATGTAAATTGCATGCATTTCTCCATCAATATTGTCTGAGTTTTTTCCCAAAGGCCCTTTGAGTTGGAAAAATTTGGAGAAAACACCAACTTTTTATGATAATATTGAGATTAATTCTGAAGCTTTAAATGATTCTCTAGCGAGTTTCCTGGTTTATTTTGTAGAATGTTATGTAGCATTTATTTTTAGTATGTTGTTTCTACGATTTATTATTTTTTTGGAATGTTTTATATGACAAATATTATTGCTTCAATGGCTTGTATCATTGATAACAATTATGTGAATTATCATCGGGAGTTTTCTCCTGGCAGGATCAGCCTTGTCATGAAAGCCATTCCATATTGCCGAGCTAAAACCAGTAATTGAAACAGGAGTGAAGTCAGTCATTTGCGTTTAGAGGCGTCACCACTACTGTTTGCGTTCAGAGGCTGTAACACTTTATCCTCTTTCCCTCTTACCCACTTTATCCTCTTTCCCTCTTACCCACTTTATCCTCTTTCCCTCTTACCCACTTTATCCTCTTTCCCTCTTACCCACTTTATCCTCTTTCCCTCTTACCCACTTTATCCTCTTTCCCTCTTACCCACTTTATCCTCTTTCTATTGTTTTATGCTTTCATGGATCTAGTTCAGCCTACTGACAAGCCAGATAAGATAAGAAGCAACACAACAAAGGCATGTTCATGATTTCAAAAAAATGTTCTTAACGAGGAATTCGAATTTAAAATTTCAATTTTATATTATAATATTAAGGTTTCATTATTTTTAATATATAATGTTACAAATTATAACTAATTATTGTATTTGTCTTAAAATATCGCAGACATATAGGAAATACTCACATTTTGAGTAAAAATTGCGGTATTTAGACGTGTTATACGTTAAAAGCGGGTTTTCTAATAATTTTGTGACTTGGCGATGTTTTGACGAGAAAACTTGGCGACTTGGCGATAATTGGCGATATTTTAATGACTTGGCGAGAAATAGATACTTCTAAAAACATCCATCACCTAAGCTCTTGGACCAATATTTAGCGAGATAGACTAGAAGCTTCCAGAACCTTGGCGAAACTGGTAGATTTCCCCGCCAAGTCAGGTATAAATACCGCAGCCCCACATGGATGGAATTAGTTTTGTGAAGACAGTCAGTGAGTGAAGACGATTAGTCGTGACTGTTAGTCTAGAGAAGCTGTTCACTGTCTGAGGTATTTGAGACCTGTGATTAGAAGCTGTTACTTATTGTTTCTGACGAATTGTAGTGTATAATTGTGATTATTACTGCTGGTATATCCATTGGAATTTTTACGAATAAAAGTCTTGTGTTCATTGGTGTCTGTTTTATTCAACTCTCAATCGACACGAAGCCCGAAGCTCGGTACAATATATATATATATATATATATATATATATATATATATATATATATATATATATATATATATATATATATATATATATATATATATATATATATATATATATATAGCTATCTACATTAAACTAGTAAAGCTGAACTGAGTGTCACTGATTCAAATATAATTTATTGGAAACTTATTATCGAAAAACACAAATCCATTTGAAATACCATTGCATTGTTTATAATAAAAGGAAAGAAATTTTTAATTAAACTTAATATTCAATGGTAAACATTTTGATAGCAGAAAAGTTTTAACAGTACTGTATGATGTATGTTACACACAAATGTTAAACAAGAATCAAATTAACGTTGATTGCTAAGAAAAGATACTCCAGGAATATTTTTAGTATTCAAAAATATTGACTTTCTTTAGCCGAACAGAAAGTGCAATGCATTTTGTATTATTGAACATAAACACATACTTACATACCACATACATACACGCACATAATACACACATACATGCATACCTACATACATAAATTCAATTAAATTAAGCAAAAAACATTATTATGTCGGCCATGTTTTGATTGATAAAAGGACATCTTACACATCAATCGAAATTATCAGTTTTGGTCTTGACTGAATGAAATCATCATGTAATAAGGAGACCGTGTATCTTGTACTGATTTCTATTAATGAGTGATCAATTTTGTAGCTCTATGAAAACATAATATTCCTAATAATAAAGGGAGAAATGTTTACTAATTGATTCAATTAGAGAAAATATATTTCAGGCTACCTTTAGGCGAATATTAGAGTCTTTTCTATTGCCAAACGAGATTGAAGAAATAAAAGTGTGCTAAAAACACTGCAATAATGCACATAATTAAAAAATGATAATAAAAGAAGTTTTACGCATTCCATAAAATATAAAAAGTAGATTTTTTATGTTTTTAAATAAACGTAAAAACAAACATTTACCATAATTAATGCCACCTTAATTAACACCCCCCCCAAGCAGTGCCAAATTCACGAGGAAACAAGGGCCAGCTAATCATTCTATGGTAGTTAATCTCTAAAATTTAGAAAAAATGACTAATCAAGAGATATTCACGACTTGGTATACCATTTTCAGAGGACTTCTTTCACCTGGAAGAAACTAAAACCAAGATTTATGCATGATGTCCAGCCTGGTATATTGAACAAGAAGGATCTTCTGTTAAGTTGGGAATTGAACTCATTATCTTCCAATAATGAGAACGATGAACTGTCTCAACCAGTCCATATAAAATGTTGGATTATTTAAAAAATTTGCGGTTACTTATCTTTTTAGATTGAAGCTACGAAACATAACCAAACGTACCTCTGTTTTACTCTGAAGTCAAGAGATAACATCTGAAAATGAATTGGCTTCTCCTCCCATGCCTTTCTGACCAGGCCATTTCCCCTGGTTTGTAATTATATTCTCAAATAAGTAATTAAATAATTTAATATTACAATGTAATTAATAAATAGTTAAATAATAATAACTATCACTGTCTAACTGTCAAAATAATTCATTCCTTTATAGTATCTTAAAAAGTTATGTATGCATACGTACATACAAAAATTATATATATATATATATATATATATATATATATATATATATATATATATATATATATATATATATATATATATATATATATATATATATATATATGCTCTACCAGTCATATCTTATAATTACAATATATTTTTGTTTTCTTATGAATGTAAATAAATTATCATTAAAATTTAACTTAATGTTAGAAAGTGGCAATATAAAATATTTACTAACATTAAAGTTAAAATGTCAGCAAAAAATATAAGTAAATTCAATCAATTGTGAATTGAAATGGATTACATTCTTCACGCATAAATCATATTGTGAAATGCGTTATTCTTTAAGATTTTCTCTATGCCATTTTTATCATCAAAAAATGTGTTTTCCTGAACTTATAGATGCATACTAATGTAAGTTGAGTTCTGATAAAAATTCGGCAGGCACAGTCGTTTAACTGCAAATAACATTTCATATGACATATTTTCACTTCTTGACTGAATTTTTTCCTGCTATTCAAGCAGAATGGTTACTTATTTTCTGTTTTAAAGCTTCTGCCATTTCCGCGCGCGCACGTTGTATTAAAGAAACAAAATTCGTAACTGTTTGCGATACAGTTTTTCGTGTTTTGTAATAAATACATACTTAAGTACCAATAAGATTTTATGAATGCATTCTGATTTAAAGATTGCATATATCTTCAATTTCTTATAAAGCATCTAAAGAATTTTATATTTTTTTGTTGTGACACTTCGTTATTATATATAGTTGTTATTCTCTATATTATAATCCCTTTTCCAAAGTGTTTAAGCAGAAATAAGTAAAATATTTTACACATTTTTGACAGTTTTTTATTTTCAATAATAATTCCTATGTAATGTGTATATATATATATATATATATATATATATATATATATATATATATATATATATATATACATATATATATATATATATATATATATATATATATATATATATATATATATATATATATATATATATATATATATATATATATATATATAGTTAATCATTAATCCCATTAATATTGTATTTAAAACTTTACGTTACACTTCATTTTTTGAGTACTTAATTTAATGTATCTATTTTAATTATATATAAATATCTATATTTATAAAAATAATGTAAATGCAGATAATGTATCTAAAATAAATACTAAATTAAATTGATTCAGTTACTGTTAAAAGATGTAATTTAGTTGAATTGCGTGCATGATAAAAACATAATCATTCTCTTAAAAATAAGATCATTGAAAAATTGAATATTTTTAAACTACATATAAAAATATTCCATTTCATTGCAACACTAACGCAAGATTGAAATACTATTCTTATAAATTTATATAATATAACTAACAAAAGCACAAATTAATCTTAGAAATCCTGTAAGTATAGATATAACCACACACACACACACAGTTACAATCAGTTCTAGTAATTATATATTAAAAATAGTTGCTTTTATTGTTTGAAATTCTATCCATATTTTTCATGGGAGTAAATTAAATTAGGACCAATATCTTAAAGCACATTTATGTCCACTATCAACATCCTAGTTAGGAATCGAATGCAAAATTAAAATCTAGATTGTTGCCCCTCAGACTGCCTCAACTTGGACTTTTCCGATCGTCCTGAATGTCTTCAAAAACAATGATGCTATAGCACCAATACAAGAAGTTAAATAAATATTTTAAAATATTACGATGCTTAAGCATTTTTCTCTCTCTCTCTCTCTCTCTCTCTCTCGGTCTCTCTCTCTCTCTCTCTCTCTCTCTCTGTTAAAAGATGTAATTTTTTTATTTATAATAAAATATATTTTGTTATAATTATCAATATAATATTTAGAAAAAAATATTAATTTAGCCTAATTTTTAACTAATTGATACAAAAAATTTAAATTAATCTAAATTTTAATTATTTATAGAAATGCAAATCAATATTCATTAAATTGAATGTTATAATTTTTTAATTCTCATTGTTATGTTTTTTAAACTGTTTAATGCCATTTCATATTAGAGTAAAGTGTAGCAAAAATAATCATTTTATGAAATCACAAAACATTTTTAAGTAATAAAATAAATAAAATTATAGTTATTTTCTCGCTTTTATTAGATTATTTAATGGACTTTGCGAGACGTTTTGGAAGCATAAGAAAATACACTGAGCCATTTTTAGACCCATTCGAATTTTAGATTCATTCGAAAAAAATAGGACACAAATCACCATGTTCTTTAAACGGTTAAATGAATTGACATTTGCGACATCAAACCCACGTTGAAACAACCAACATCGAGGATTGAGACACTGAGAATTAAAAAAGTTATTAAGCTATAAATCTATTATCTCTAAGACAGATAAATTAAATTTACGTTGCTTTTAATGTATTCAGACAAATTTTAAATAAAACATGTCTTATTTATATGGATAAAATAGAGAGCATACTGATCAGAATATTTTATAAATTGTTTTCCAAATTTCTATTATATATATATATATATATATATATATATATATATATATATATATATATATATATATATATATATATATATATATATATATATATATATAATAAAATAGAGAGCATACTGACTAGAATATTTTTATAAATTGTTTTCCAAATTTCTATTATATATATATATATATATATATATATATATATATATATAATAAAAATAGAGAGTACATACTGATCAGAATACTTTATAAATTGTTTTCCAAATTTCTATTATATATATATATATAAATATAATAAAATAGAGAGCATACTGATCAGAATATTTTATAAATTGTTTTCCAAATTTCTATTATATATATATATATGTATATATATATATAAATATAATAAAATAGAGAGCATACTGATCACAGAATATTTTATAAATTGTTTTCCAAATTTCAATTATATATATAAATATAATAAAATAGAGAGCATACTGATCAGAATATTTTATAAATTGTTTTCCAAATTTCTATTATATATATATATATGTGTGTGTGTGAGAGAGAGAGAGAGAGAGAGAAATAGTAAGTAACAAAACATTTTCATATTTTTAATTTACTTACATTCATTTTCCATAAGTAATAATTACAATATACTATTAATTAAAAGAAATTAAATATAATGTGATTTCTTATTTTAAATTATGTCCTACATTTTGTATTGCCAGTCTAATAACAATAAATATTTTATTTTAATGATGTTTATGTTTAGCTGACTTCCAACAAGTGAATGGTATGGAATGTAATTGACGTGATTCACAGTAAAATATTATCAATGTGAAGTGAACATTAAATATATCGAAATCTTTTGTCACCAAGGGTAATTTCCTTTTGGGTAAGATACCTAATTAGAAATACAGTTTTATAAAGGTATTCCAACATCCAATCCCAAGGTGGGACTCGATTACATAAAATATTGAGTCGGGTACAAGGCGCTGATGTTTCAGCTTCAAGTTCGGTGACATCGGTGTTACAGAAAGGTACTGAAACCAAAATGAAAAGCTATCAATAAGTTATTCATTGATGGTTATAACACAGTGCATCTCCAAATTGTATGTGTTTTGAATTATTATTTAAATCAAGTATTCAAATATTTTCCACAACTTTCAACCTCTTAACAATTCTATGAATTCAAATTATTAAGAACATATTTGTATAAGAGAGTGTTTTTTTTTTACTTTAATTGCCATGTAACATAACACAATAACGACTGGATTTTTGAACGCAAAGTAAAAGAAAGAAATTCAGGGAAAATTACGATTCAGATCATTTTGATATGCTATGCTTTATTTAAACATTTTATTCCACAGTTTTTGCTGCATCAATTACCAAAGTTCATATCGCCTACTTTAGTAAATTGATTAAAGCTGACATCGGAAATAATTTTCTACGATATAAGAAAATTCAAATTGTTTAAATTAAATATGTTATTTAATCAATTTAAGAAGCTAAAATAAAAATGTAACAAGTTTGCTAAGATATGACAAGTAACATAAAATTATGATTTAGTTTATTTTATAATAAGTTAAACACTCGTATATAATAAGATAATTTATAATAAGCCAAGATTAACATAAGAATAAATATCAGGAAAATTCAAGCATTATGAAGATAGATAAATAAAATCATAATTAAATGTGTGAGTGGTTTATTTAAAAATGATATTTATTATAATCTATTGGATTTAAAAATAAGTAAGGTCCCAGTATCTATTTTTATTGTAAATTTAAATGAGAATTCTTAAAATAAAATTTCTTCCATAAGATAATTTTGAAAAATGGACGATAAATACTCTTAATTTCAAAGTGCATGGAATGATAACTTCAGTCATTATTATTTAATAATTCTTGTTGCTACAATTATGTTTTTAAAAAGAAAATTATGAAAAAATATCCTATTCCAGTCTATGTAAAATACCCAGAAAATTAATATTTAAACATCAATTACGCTTTTTTTATCAAAGAATCAAAGAATTTCGTATACTCATTATGTTTATCGAAATGTATGCTCATTATGTTTATGATTATGCTTATACAAGGATATAGAGCAAAATATTGCATTAAAACTAAACTGCAATTTCCTGTCTCCAAATACACTTATTTTCTTGGTATTTATGTGTTTTTGTTCTTGCTTGGAAACTAGCTATTCTTTTTGATAAATATTTTTTAAATGATTTCACATTTGGGAAGGAAAAATCTTGTATGGCAAATTTAAATAGTAAAATTAAAGTGAAAAACTAAAAATGGTTTAAATTTATCAAAACATTTTTACGTTTTTCATTACATCTAAATTTTTGAGCAGAATATTTTTGAGCCAAGCAAATAGGTTTCTAATTCTATGAACTTTTATTTTTTTCTTTAATGTTACTGTTTTTGTTAGTTAGGACACTTGGACAAGCCAATCTCGCTAGCCGACGCCTTTACGAAATTAAATCAGAAGAGTGCGTCTTTCATTTAACTAAGAGAGGCACACGAATGAAAAAGTACGTCTTTGCTTTAAGATTCTTCCAATAGATGGCACCTATAGAGAAGCCAATCCCTCAATTTTGACTTTGATGTGGGGGCGGACATTTTTTCCAGACCATTACTCCTATGGTAAATGTTCAATAACCGACCACATGACTTTCGATTCCACAGAATTAACGAGTGCATATATCTCGTTTACTTGGTAATGTCTTTGGTGGCATTGGTAATCAAATCCAGCCCTTCCAAACGGAAGTACCATACCCTAAGTACTAAGCTACCACGGTTCTAACTATGTCTGGGTTTCATTGTCCTTTATGCTAAATGCTATCTTTGGGGTGGCAGGCCAAGTGTAGTGATCTTCTGCTTCACCCCTACAAACTCTCGGACAGTGTAACACTCCCGCTGAATGTCCCACCATATGAAATGCCATAAACTCATCCCTTTGAGTTGAAAAGTGAAATATCCTACTAGCCGAGTGTTATATAATAAAAAGTTTATATGCTTGAACATGTCAGTGAAAACAAGGAACATGGTTCATAAAATCACTATCGATACCTTCTGATAAAGCTTCTGGCAAGACAAAGGAGGGATCCTACCCGACTCATCACGTAGTCAGTTGGTAGGACAGTACTTTTTAGAGGAAAAGGTACCGGTTTCAGTCCTCATCCCTGTTGTGCGATGACCATTATGCTAGAGTCTTTCGAATATTTATCTTTCGGGGTGAGTGTTTGGGAGTATTTCAAGTTTTCTCATTGAGAGACGAGAATGAAGCCTATATTTTTGAAAAACTACTACCAGAATCAGTCAACCAAGTGGATTGTCTAAGACTATTGGGCTTTCTTTGACGTCATGTCAAAAGTTCTAAATAATTGGGCTAAAAATGGACCATTGAAATTGTCTGAAGGACAGAGTTCTATTCTTATCACATTTAATTGCATGTTTAATTTCTTTCATCAGCATATATGTCTGTCGAAGTGAGAAATTGAAGAGTTTCAACTGTTTTCTCTGTGAAAAATTTTAAGTATCTTATTCTATGAAAAGCATGATGTTCAAATGACTTATTTAAAGCGTATAATGGAGGTTTACAGGTTTTCTAATAGATTTCGGCAATTAAATTATCTACTACAAGGGCTAAAATTTAAGTATGTAACCATTGTTAATAGGTTAAATGATAAATTATTCTTAATTTAATAAAGAATTTTAGCTTTATATTTTAGTTTCAACTTACTATGAAATTGAGTTGGATAATTTAACAAATTATCAAATTTTTTTCATCATAAGATTTTAGATGGGACAATCATAAATAAACGGTTTTAAAAGGATAAACACCGGCCTCTTAAGGTAAGGAACAACCGTATTTTTTTTTGCACCTAATAAATGAATGTAGAAAAACCAAATATGCATGACATGTGCGTGAAACAGGTATGCATCGATTTCAGTACAAACCTTTACAAAAGAAAAATGCATAAATTATTTACAACAAAAAAGCAGCTTTGATAGAAAAGTCCATTATTGGTAAAAAAAAAAATCATATGCTAAAATTATATAAATATAAAAAAAGAGTTTGTGTGTGTGTTGAAAGGTTTGCCCATTTCTTGATTGTATGTAATGACGACAATGACATTCCATGCTGTCAATTACGCTGTCCTTTATCGAAATTTGAATCGAAAACCAGACACGAACTAAACTATTCTCCAGCTCTCCTACAAACTTTAGAGGAGAATTCAAAGCAGTAACTTATCTATCAAGATAGTTCCACAGATGTTCTATAGGATTCAGGTCTGAGGATCAAGCTGACCATCCCATTATCACCAAACCAATACCTTCAAGGTATTCCTAACCATTTGAAATTCTATGAGTTCTGGTGTTATCCTCAACAGACAAAAGTATTGTCAACTGTACCGGCATATGGACAGACATATGGATTAAGAATCTCATCTGGATATCTCACATCAGTCACAGCACCACATGCAGATCAATGTGATCATAGAGTGAGATCCCTGCCCAATCCATCCTTCCAGCACCGTGGTAATTGTGTCTATCCATATCTTGTATTGATTGTATCTCGTGTTTGGGTTCCCTCCAAATCAGCACACATCCAGAATCGCTCTCCCATGTGAATCTGGACTCGTCTGTACAGCAACCCATTGTTATCTGGTCCAGGTTCTATTACTCCATATAACAGGCCCTTCCCTGTAGCCCGGAATAGGGTAAATGCATAACTAGTCGTCTTGCATACAGATCAGTATGATGAAAAACCTTTCACGCCGTACCAGCGGATATCTTTCTTCCTGATGTTACAGAGTTATCTGCAACAAGTTGCGGTTCAGAAATGCCTTTTCTTCTTCAGGCCGAAAGAGTTATAAAACGATCTTCTACGGATGTGTAGCTCGTCCGGGAGCATGTCTTCTGCACGCATAAGCTCCGGTTTGATATTCATTTCAGAGACGGTGAAGCGCTTTGCGAAACACATGGCGACCTAGCAGTATTAGCCTGTGACATCCCCATTTTCCTTCATCCGTTTGGCCACTACCTTAACGAATCGAATGAACGGCCTCTCTTAGACATTCCTCCCACAAACTTTTATCAACAAATCTTCTGCGAAGAGCTTAAAATTAACAAAAATTGCAGACGTAATTAAAAAATCCTGATAATTCTATATTATTTTCCCACTCACATATACCTGTTCTTTCTATAAAAAAAGCATTTTTGTATAAATTTACACAAGTTCATTCTTACTACTTAAATAAACTTTAAATTTTCTTCTTAGTGCCATTATATTTTTTATAGTGAGCTTCGAAAAACAAGTTAAAACTTAACTTTTGGAAATCAGAGTATAAAGACGGAAATAATATAAAATTTTAATTTCAATGAATCTTCTAATATATTTTGTTATTCCACGTTGTTCTTATAAAAAATAAATTAAAAAAGTAAATACTTTTTTATCTTTTTATCTAACACAGTTTTGTTCAAATGCAGCTCATTAAAGCAAATTAAGATAAATATGACTTAAGCCTAGTTTTTCTTACTTTTATGTCACCTTAATGAGTCTGGTACAAAGAAATTGAGTACTTTATATAAAGCTTTTAAATTAAAAGCAGGATATTTATTCCGAAAGTAATTTCCGGATTTAATTGGATAGCCCATTAAATTAAATAACCCTACCTAATACCATGGAGTCACTAGAATGAACTTGATCCTTAGCACATTGACTGCTATTTAATATTTATTTTCAAAAAAATTATTTTCCTCAAAAAGTTCAAAAACCGTAATTGACTTTTAAATTCAAACAGGAGTTTAATAATTTCTTAATATTTTATGAATATATGTATAGCACTTTATTTTCTTGCATTAAATACAAATTTACATATTTTAACTATTTATTTCTCAATAAAATCTTGCAATAAATTATTTCATTTATTTTTTTCTGTTGCTTACTTTTATTTGCTTAAAAAAAACCATTTTTATGATTCCTAGCATGTATATGTTAATTTTCACATGGTGTCGTCTTTTAAATTTTTATCCTGTAAAAGTAAATACTCACAATGATTATTGATAATGAGAAAATCTGAAATATTATTTTACTTTAGTGATTGTCTTTGTTATCTTAAAATCAGAAAAATGTATTGATTCCAGTATATTATAAAGAGCAAAAGAAAATTAGAAATTCCTTTTAGATAAATAATTTTTATATTTTGTAAGTACATGATTAAACATTAAAATAATAAGAGGCTCGATGCACATTTTATTCTGAAAAATAGTCTAGAAATATCTTCAAATGAAAAATTTTCAATAATTTAAACTTATATTTTACTTTATGATGAGGCAAATAATTTGATGTGGCGTTTCACATTTCATGATTCAAAAATTTTATGAATAAGAATACCATAAATAGCAATGCCATTCGCCTTCTAAAATCTTGCTTAATAAAAATTATTTCAATATGTTGTAGTAGAAGATTTTCTATTAGAAATAATTTTCCTTGACATTTAGCACTGAGTTATTCATGAATAATTATGTATATAATAATATAAATTCCACTATTATTTATATCTCATTATGCATAAGAAATATAAATTTAAGAATAGTATGAATGCCAGCTTTTTTTTTTCAGAAAAATAAATAAAAAAGGAAATCTAATTATAATACAATTAAAAGTGTGATTTATTTATACAGTTTTCAAAAGAAGATAAATTGAAAAAAGAAACGATTTGCATTGTAACATTTTTAAACATAAAATGGCCTGCTTATTCTGTGCCGATCTGGCAGCTGAATGGTTAGCGCTCTTGCCTTCGGTTCAACAGATAGTGGGTTCGAATCCCATCTTGTGCGTGGATGTTTGTCGTGGTTCGGAATCCACTTTAAGCCGTAGGTCCCGATCTAACTAGCCCTCATGTGCAAAAATGACCGTTGAGCGACAAACGAACTTATTCTGTATTGGTCCTGCCCCTTAGTTAAACTTTAAAATTGTGGTAGATAATTTGTACATTTTCCTGTAGTTTCTCTAGCTATAAGTAAATTTATAAATATAAAACGAATAATATTTTAATGTTGGCGCGTAAGCAAGGCATTAGTCGTCAGATTTAAAAAAGATAATTATGATTCGGATGTATGACGCTGTCTCAATATGATGTGACACGGATGAAACGTTATCTGACGTCATGGGTATTTTAAATCAAAGAGAACTGTAATAATGTGGCGTATTCATGAGTTCAACTGGAACGAAAGAAATAACTATTTTGTGGTTAATAAATAGAGATTTGAGAAAATATATTTTAAATGGCCAATTAATGAAAAACAAGTTAAACTTAAGCAACCGAGAGTATGACTTATGAATGTTGACTTATGACTCAAGTTATGGATGTCTGAGGGTTCCGCCTACCCTTAATTGGTTTCCTAGAAAACGCCCTGCTATCGCCTTGCCTTTTGAAGTAGTTAGAACAGACTTGTATTTTCCGATTTGCCAGCGGTCACCTAAAGGGCCTCAACTATGTGCAAGGTCAAAAGGGTTTTAGTGTCGATACAAAATGTAATGCTGAACAGGCATCGACTGAGCTTACCTTGAGTTTCTTGAATTTTGACTTGAATGAGGCTTTTTTAAAGACCTTATGTTTTTGATTTCCTGGCTGTTTATGGACTTCGGAGTTGGCCTAGTATTGGAATTTGGGAATAGCAATAACAACAACACAACTCAACACAGTCAGGGTTTCTTAATCGAATGGTGTTTGGTCAGAACGATAAGCATTAGATTACTGAAATGATTTGCAGGGTAGAAAGTAAAATTCTGGGAATAAATGAATTTACTTGTTATGCAGGGTTCTTGTTAAAAAAAAAAGATATCATAATGCTTATTATACAAAAAAAATCTATCTGTAATGGTCACGATAAATATTCTATTCAATTCTGTGTTTTACTTATATTGTCGGCTAATTTATCTTGTAAGGAGAAACACAATATGTAGAAAACAACTAAACATATTCATCTGCAAATAAACTAAGTATTGTTACAAAAATATAAATAGTCAAATATTTGTATGACTGGTTCATCATATTAGAAGCCCGCTAACTTAGTAGTAGAGTTTCATGCACCCAAGGCACTTATCCGAGGCTCGATCCTCGAGCTGGGCAAGGTTGACTCAGCCGTTCATCCCTTTAATGGGTTGATAAACTGAGTACCAAGCATACCGTGGAGCTAAAATCGATGGGTTTCACGTTAGGCTGATCACTTAATCGGAACATATGCTTCGCACTACAGGGCCCATAAATCAGGAAAACAGGGATGGCCACTTTAGGCTTTAGCCCACGTGGGCTGTCGTGCCACAGAGTTTTAGTTTAGTTAGATTGATTATATTTCAGTTTGATTCCTTGATTTTTGAGTGCCTTCACCATTTAATTTGTGAAACTGTTGTTTAAACAAAGCTTATTCTGAGAAAATAGTTCAAAGCTGAGAAATAAGTCTAAGGTAACTTGGCGGCGGCAAAATAAAAACTAACATTCTTGATGTTTCGAATCATCAGGGCCAATAAGAGCTGCCGACTACAAAAGTGTTTTCAGGACCTCACTAAAATATTCTTTGAAAATAATATGGTAAATCTTTACTGGCCTGATGGGGTGTCTGAGGCCATTTTTTCAAATGTCTGGATGCCCCTGTATCTTTTCCCTATTCAGCTCTATTATGGACAAAGTGATGGCATCTGATATAGTGCGGCACCCGGTGGGTGTGCCATCTGCGCCCCGAAAGTGAAGAGATAAAGTGAGAAAAAAGCATACACGGCCGAACCAGGGTTTGACCCCGGAACTTATTGCTTCGAAGTTAGGGACGCTCACCTCCTCACCATCAGTCGGCTGTGTCTCAGGCATTGATATAATTGGATACTTTTCAAGTCACATCAATTGTCAACCTATGCAAATTTTTATATTTATGACATAAACTAAATTGTTGAATTGTTAGATAGATTTTTTATTTGTAATACATGATTAAAATCACTTGTATTAGTCATGTATATCTTTTTTTGTAGAGGTAGGTGTAATGGAATTCTTTAGTGTGTTGTTAAAAATTCTTGGCATTGTTACTTAATAATTGCACAAAGGGAAAGAAAAGGGAGAATAGTTAAATATTGGTGTTATTGCTTAGCTGCTATAAAATAGACATTCTGGGAATTTCCGGAAAAGTTTCGAATGCAAAGTTTGCAATCAAATTTTACTTCATTTTCTACCATTTCCCAAAAATCTGTAATCACTTTTAGAACAGATTTCACTAATATCTGCTGTCGGAACCATTTATTTCAAATTTCTCTAGTATAATTTTTCCTTATTAATTTACTTTTTAATATACTTTATAAAACAAACGTTAAGCATTACAATATATCAAATAACGACAAACGTCTAGAAAAGTAAAGTTCAATATTTAATTTTAAAACATGTCAGTTCCTTAGAAACGATACCTTAATGGGTAAAATATTGCAAAGTTCATTACTTGTTAGATAATCTATGATTATCTAATTAAGTATTGATGACTACTGAAAGTTATATTTTCTGATAGAAGATACTATGCATTCATATTTAATTAAACAGTTCTTTGCAGCGTTTTCTCCATATAAATTCATAGAGCTATGATTGAGGATGACGGCTAACTATTCTTCTATGTTTTATTTATTTTATTTTTCCAGGTATGTTTTGTATTCTACGCATGTATTTAATAAGTCGTTGTCTATTGTTTGATGGCCAAAGACTGTTAGTAAGACACTTTAACGTGCACCATGTAATTTCCCTTCATGGGGGGGGGGACATTTTCATAGATCATATACAACGGAGAAAAACAGAACTCTCCAAAGCACCCGCCTGACAGATGAGATTGCATCAAACTGAACATTCATCTGTGATTCAGTAGTAGCCGAGTTCCAGTCCAGAAATTATCACCCTGAAGAGTGACATCCTATCACTTGGCCACAGTGAGCCCGGTGTAAGTGAGATATATTCCTGGAAGAAATTATCCGGTTCTCCTTTTGGTGTTGCCAACTTGATATTTGGTTACTTTTTTGGATATTGTTTAAAACAGGTTTGGCTTTTTCTCGTGTTTTACTTAATTTCTGTGTCTTATGTACGAATTTTCTAAGTCACGACATCGTTAGAATTGTGAGGAGACTAAAAAAAATCTCAAATGTCGCCAATGAGGAATATATCCTTCCAGTTATGTGAGGCCAAAGTATTTAGTTCGTGAAGGGATGACAGGTTTACATCAACATTTCAAGTTATTGTGTTATACAGCCAAGCTAACAGTCGGGGGGGAAAGGGATATCTTTTATATTTTTTAAAATTTTGCTCGTTAAAATAGTGTGACATGAGGAACAAGAACCATGACAAGAAATATTTTGCTTGTTTCGTGACAAATATCTTCAAAAATACATTTTAGTAAAATGATTCTGTCAGCTTTAACTTTTTGTTGCTTTTGTCCTTTTTGATAATACAGTGATACCAACGG